>DF236951.1:2387-121876 GCA_000708835.1 Klebsormidium nitens | reverse complement strand
GAGCAGATGTACGTAACGATTGTAAATCGCGCAACTGTTCATCCCAATAAGGTTTGCTGTCAAATCTCACCTTCTTAACTGGGATTGTGTCAGCGAGAGCCACCGTGACTTGATGGGTGAAGAGAGCTGTTATCGTGTCCTGGAGAGATTGGCGAAGAATAAACGGCAATTTTAGCATTTCAGCAGGAGATACCAATTTTGAGTTGATAGTATCATTGACATCTAAAAGTTTAGCCAATTTATTTTGATACTGTTCGCAGATGGCGGTGTCTTGAGTCAAATTAATCTCGGACTTCATGTGGTGACTCGCCGATTCGTTGTCCGCACATTTTAAGAGGTGAAGGAGGGTGTTAAGTTAAGAAGGGGGGAAACAAAGGCGTCCCCCAAGAAAAAGTCCAGAACCTCCAAAGCTTATGTAACTTGTTGCTCGAAGTGATGCGAGCGCTGCATACTTCATGTTCAAAGCCCGTCTAACCAAAGCATGGGGTCATGCATGAAATTGGTACCCGTTAATTGTTCCCTTGAGCAAACATTGTCTGGCCGGCTGGATATCACGAACATGAAAGAGCATGAGCAAAATCGAAGGAGTGTTGACACAAAATTGGGGATTCGTAGATTGTCACAAAATCTTGATTTGCGGTCGTCCGATAGATTTGCTGGAACCTTTCCGGACCTCGGTTACCGGTACCAGGGTACCGTACTTGCAGCGCTGACTGGTGTTGACGATGAAACTCTCGTGGTCGGAAGGTGAAACCCTAAAAATCTTGCCGCCCAGGTCCAAGCAAGCTGCAAGCCTGTTGCGGCCGCGCTGCCTGAGCAGGCTGAGGTTGAAAACGATCTTCGATCTAGCTGCATCATGTCCGATCAATGCGTCCCTATGTCAGATGGATTAGGCGAACAGGAATGCAGCGCTACGGTGTAATCTTAATAGGTACTCTATTTCCAGGTTGGACCTGTGCCAGTGGGGGCCGATCGGTTGCGGATACCTTCACGTCATGACAAGCAAGGGATTGGTACCTTGACTTGAAGGAGGACGTACTATGGAGATGGGGAGATAAGAAAGCCGGTATATGAGATATTAATTGTAGATTCCAATTGAAGGCGGATTTACATGCTAGGGCCAGGATCAGCAGTCGACGGCAGGAAACGGAAGAGAAAGCACCGGACTTGTCTCTTGCCATAGGAGGAGGATAGGAGGGCATACCAAGGCAGGGGCATGGACGTTCTCAGGGACAAACCCTCGATTGTAGCGGCCTTGACCATCTTGCATTGTGGGAGGGAAGTTGAAACCAGGTCGACCGCGTGAAAATCTGCAGCCAGAGAGGACTTTACAGCACGAGAGACGATGGGTTGGAAAGAAGCGTTCAGTGGCCTCTTCTCATGCGGCCGGTGTGGGATGCGGCCTAAAGGTTCTTCCAAACGAGCGATGACACTGGCAATTGTGGGACTGGACAATGCTGGGAAAAGCACGTTGTTGGCGAATGTCAGGTAAGAAAGGGGCCTCGTAGAGGGTTTGGCACATGGGAATTGTCCATTATGAAGGGCTTCTGGCTTGGAAAAGTATTACCGTGATTTCTGCAGCAAAAGAGGTGGGCAGACTGAGGGCGAGGGGCCCTTTTGAGATGGATTGTCCTCCTGGGTCAGGCTGTCAACTCTGTGGATCCTTTTAGTGTTTTCACAGGGTTTCTGGGGTCCAGAATGCATGGTGAGCGGAAGAGGCAGATCTCACTTGGCAAGATATGGAGAGAGGTGCTCCCTTGTAGGTTTCACTATTATAGTCTTGGAGAAACATTCCCATGATACTCTGAATGTTGATGAAGTTTCTATACAAAAAAGCGCCCCAGCATCAAGCAGTAGCCATTCATTGAGGGCATCTCTACGCCTGCAAGCTCATGATCGGTCTCAATGGATGAAGGAGATGGACTGCAGCACACCAAGCTTGGGCGCCAATGCATTTACATTTCAGCCTCTGCAAAAAGGGGCATTTCTTGATGTTTCTGAGTCTGAACACATTCAGCTGAAACCAAGTCCTGAACATCATTCTGCGCACACACGTGCTGGCCACTGGAAAGATGACTTCTCATCAACCAGGCCCCACAAGGCTGTTAGCTGAATTTTCTCAGACATCCTGAGCCAAGGGCCAGCCTGATGACGGCTTGCCCTCTTCCGCAACATTGTAAAGAGGAAGGACAAACAAGCAAAGGAATGCCCAAGTCCTAAAAACTCATGTGTCGTGTTTCTTTGTTAGGGGGGAGAGCCCAGAGGCGACAGTGCCCACATGGGGGTTCATCAACAAAGAGTGGAAGATGGGCAGCTGGAACATTGTGTTCTATGACCTTGGGGGCGCACGCAAAATACGGAAGATCTGGGAAAGATACTATGCAGAGGTAAGGATGACAAGATAAACATGGCCGTTCACTCTGAAGCTGGCCCTGGATGGCACCACCTCGCGTCCAGTAAGTTGCGAAAGAGGGAGGGCAATCCTTTTCTTGCAGCCTTTGTCCAGCAATCAGCTCAGGCAACCAGCTCTCTGCAGGAGGTTATTTAGGACTGTTCTTCCAAAGCTGCATTGATGCTTCTGACCGAAAATGCAATTGGTGTATCTCCTTGCCCAAAACGATCGATTTAAACTTGCAGCAGACTACTGCAAGGACTTCTTCCAAAACGCACAAGTGAAATTTCGAGCCTACCAAAGGCAAACTTTGTCACCAGCAGCTCAATTTTTGCCTCGACATGAAACGGGTTGCCCCCTTCCTGCCTTCAGATCCACGGGCTTGTGTTTGTGGTGGACGCTTCGGATGAGGCGCGGCTGGAGGAGGTACGAGAGGAGCTGGAGCGAGCCGTGCGACACCCCTACATGGCGCAGAAGGCCGTGCTCATCTTTGCCAACAAGCAGGTCAGAAGCGAGCTTTAGCAACTTCTCCAGGGGCGCTGTCCTGCTATGGATGATAAACGAGCCTCCGTTACAGACATGCCGAGGAGTCGAAGGGTCAGGTCGGGATTTCGAGCCTGATTGAAATGGAGTACGTTTTGTCGCATATTTGACCTCCGACTTTTGCGCGGGAACAGCCGATAATAAACGCTTTCAAACGGCTGTCTGTCAACACACGAACCGTGCGTGTTTTGCTCATTTTCGTTCAGCTTAATCGTTTACTGGCGTCCAACAGATTTTCGGTATGTCTTCGAGATTTTCACCTGCACGTTATAAGTCAAAGGGTTTCAAGCTCGACTATGTGAAAATGCGCCAGTGTTTGCTGACCAAATCAAAGTATTTGACGGAAGGTTGTGTTACCAGACCAGCTGTTGGAAGCCCCATCCTCACTTGTGTCTGCCTTTGTTCAGGATAAGAAGATGGCGCTCGGACCCGCCGAGGTTGCGGCCGGCTTGGGGCTGTCCTCAACAGGAAGCGAGACGTACAAAGTCGTGGGCTGTTCGGGCATCTATGCGGTGAGCGGGAGAGAGATGTCTGCTAACGTCCCAAGCGCGGCGACTTTTGCTAGTGCTCGGGATACGCCGAAGATAGCAGGACGGGAGTGTCTAGGATCTATTGAAGAGCTGTATCAAACACTTTCACGATCTTCGAAGACTATTGGCAACGATGGGACACACAACTTAGTATATCTGAACGAACGCTCTGTAGATTTCCTCATGGTGTGGCGGCATGTCAAGCTTCTGCACCGTGCTTCCAGCACCATCTCGTCCATTGCTGCTTCTCCTTTGTGAGTCAAACGCATCTTAGACCATTTAGACATGGGTTCGGCATGCCTTTTCTGTTTCCTTTTGAGGTACCCCCGTACTCAACCCTTCAGTAGCGGCGCACTAACATTTCGCTTCTCGTGCAGGAGGGGGAGACTCCCGACAGCTCCATTCTGGACGGCATGCTGTGGCTCATCGGAAGCATTGACAAGCACTTCGTAGAGCTGGACGCTAGGGTACGGGATGAGGCAGAGGAGCAGGTGAGCCGGCCGCCCGACTTTCACCGCAGTCCTCCAGTCCTGCAAACAAGTAGATCGAAGACGCTGTTCTCTGGAAGTGGGTGCACAGGCAGAGTCTTAGAAGTGGAACTGGATACAGCTTCGGGAGCTCCTGGGACACCTTGAGGAAGGCTCCCAAGATCTGGACTTTCCTGTTTAAAACTATACGGTCTTTTCTGAAGAAGCATCAGGAGTTGATGCCAGCGGATCCTGCTGAAGCCAGAGTGCGAGTTTCAAGAAAGGAGGTTCTGTTGAGGTCCTTTCTTTGTTGCCTCATGGTTGCGAAAACCTGTCGGACTTCGTCTAGGCCAAGATCCGATGGAGCAATCAAAGAAGCCGTCCTTTCATGCAGATGGCGCTCGAGAAGCGGTTGAAGGCAGAGAGGAAAGTGAGGGCCGACTCAAACCGGGTAAGCCCTCTGCGCGCCGGGCGTTCCATTCATCTTTGTCCGTCTTCTGCTTACCAGAGCACGGTGCTGATGATAAGACATAAGGCCTCCAACAATAGTGAGCAATCCTGGTATGTCTTCCCTTCTTTCAGAAGGTCGTAGGCGTTTGTTTCAGTGGAAGTGACCCCCCGTTGTAAGCAACGTCTCGCACTCGTGAACCCTGAACGCTGACGAGGATTAAATGATCTTGAGTCGCAGGCTGAGCGGCAACGGAACGAGGCCCACGTGCATCCCGACCCCGAGAGTGACATCAGCACCGCGCCGGCAGCGGACACTTCAACGTCGAGCGCCGCTGGTCTGGAGCGAGAGGCGCAGGATGACAAAAGCGGGGCGGCCAGCGGTGTTGCCCCGTCATCGATTCCGGTTTTGTTGGACTCTGTAGAAGCGCTTCCGGTCAGCTCGTTGTCGGCAGCGGCAGCGGAAGCAAGTTCGGCGGACCACGGAGCGGGGTTTGATTTGCACCCGTTTGCATTGGAGAGTGCGCCGCCGCAGTTGGACCGGCCGGGATCGCGGGGGAGCGACGGAAAAGGCCGGAAAAAGTACGTTCTGACGGAAGACGTCGAGTTGAAACAGGGAAGCAATCCGGAAGAGGCGGGGGCCGTGAGCGGACATGCCAGTGGAGTGGGTACAATACAGTGAAAGATGGTCGTTTTAGAAAGTAATGACACACACGAGCGTCTTTGTAGGGAGTCGAGCAAGGGACCGATGGTCTGCGATTGCAAACGGAACGCCGTCGGAATGACGGTCAAATCCATTAGAGAATATTGGCAGGTATTTGATTCAAGCGATCAATGTCGAGGCATACATCGGAAAGTCAAAGTACGACACGGGCATTAGAGTTGTAAGGACATCGGATAGGACTGATACGTATAGATGCCGTATAAATTAGGGCACGCACACAGCGACAGCAGAGTCCGGCAGAGCTAGGTGTCGCCCGGCCGCATAACGTGCTGAAGACAACTGGCTGCTGACAGCAGCTGCATTTAAGCTTTGAGTCCAGCTCGCACGCCAGCGAGCGCTGCGCTGTGACGGATGACCTGGTTCGTGTTTTTACTGTGATTGATTCATGGGTATTGCTGCCAGAGTTTAGCATTAGATCTTTATAGCTGAGGGCACGAATCGCAGGAAGTAATCTTCACATGCTGCACGGCGCAAGCAGGTCAGTCAAACTGATGATTCTTGAGGAGTCCATGCCCATGGAGTCCGATGCGCATGTCATAAGTGGTGCCTGAATACCCTGTTGCGGCCCCAGTAGCGAGAGCTAGTAGACGTGTTGGGGCCTGAGAGCTGCCAATGATCTCTGGCCTCGAGGTTCCATGCGACTCCCAGGTATAGTTGCTCCACAGTGCCTGGATTGAAAACACATGCTACCCTGCTTCATGATAGATACTAAGAACGGTGGAGTGTCTTGCATTCCGTGGAGTGAACACGCGCCATGCAACCGTACATATGTTCCTTTACTCGCACTGATGGCGCCCTAGCAGTCGATCGAACTGAGCTCGGCCTGTCCATACACTAAAATTCCAACCTCGCAAACGATCCCCGCCATAGGAAATTTGTACAAGCACTCAACCGTCAGTGCAAGCCCGCAGCCAGCGCGTTGATCATGTGCAGATTGGCAAGATGCAACGTGCCAGCTGCAGCTGCAGCCCAAATGAGTGCACCGGCGGCTCGCGTATGAATGTATATTCCCCAACGTGGATGGGAATATTCTACATTGGCGCAGTCGCACGAGCAATACAACGCAATGATCTGGCACAAAACCTGCGCCGAATCTGTTCCAAGTCCAAGAACCTAGCTCCTTTGTACATTCCGATTTCGACGTTTAGGCTATGCACGGACACGATCACAGCTCGGGCAAACCCAAATTTCATGATCTGCTTGCCATGAGCTGTTGGAAACATGCCGCCTCAAAGCTTCGCAAGCGCGCGCTGCGACCGTAGCATATATCTGTACACAGGAACCTGGTACGTTCCCCCTTCAGTGGACCCCCAACTGGCTCGCAGACGCTCGGTAAACGTCTGCAACTGGTCCGAGCTTGGCGGACAGCTGAGGGGGGAAGGACCCCACCATCTCCTGAATGTCCAACGTCAGCGTCCGCAACCTGGGCGCAAACGAAGCAGACGTTAGGCCGCCAGAAGTGTGACCCATGATCTCACTTGAAGGACTTCTTACTTTCCGATCTTCCGTGCGAAAAGAAGAGCGTTAAGTTTCAAAAGTCGTTCATTCTCAAGTAGGCCCAAACTCCGACTGGATCAATTCGAATGTCGGTCAACTTCAGGCCAGTAAATCACGAGTGAAACAGGTTCAGGTGCTTGGTTGTCTTACCATTGTTTGTACGCCTCGCTCAATTTTGGGGCGCCCGTGTTCTCCGTCAGCGACTTGACCTCCTCGAACTTCTCCTCTATCCGCTTCTTGAACGGGCGGGCCTCCCCCCGCACCTGGTTCAAGCATTGCTGCGAGACGGAAACCGACACTTCAGAATCGGGCAAGCGCCTCGGCTCCAATTAGAAGCAGCTTTCGTTGCTTACGGGCAAGGGTCAACGTCGATTTATCTGGCTGCTAATACAACTCAGACGACAGAGGAAGCGCCAAACAAGTTGAGGCCTGCTGTGCATGAAGTCTGACTTTCGGCCTCTTTGTACGAATCTTCCTCCACGAAACAAGGAAAAGAAGGTTGTCAAACACGCAGCCTCGCCACGCCTGGCCTCGACCGTCCTACATACAACATGCTGGGCTCTGGTGGAGGGCGCCTCACATAGAGCAGCGCAATTTGGTGCGCGATGTACTTGTGGTTCTGCTGCTTGTCCGAGTCCTCGTGGAGCTGGGTGGCCATGGAGCTCAGCTGGTTCAGAATGGACACGTGCGCAAAGTAGTCCGTGCCTGCACGCCAGAGCCCCAGTCAAGGCAGGGAAGCTTTCCCACGCATTGCAAACAAGACACGTTAGATTCGAGGCTCAATCGGGGCTGGTGAATCAAGCACAAGGAAGCGGCTAATCATGGGTCATTCTTCGTCATCAAAACGACACACTGTCAGTAGAGATCGGGGTTTCAGTTTGACAGACTCGCACCTCCATGAGTCCAAACGGACACACTTTGCGACTGCGCACTGCTGGATAATTGTTCCTCGACCATCTTGACCAGACGCGCTTTTCCTTGTAATCCCAACCTGGCTCCGCTTACCTGTCGGCCCTGGGCTTGTGACTGTTGTTGGAGACATGGCCGGGTCGCCCCGCAGGGCTCTGCCCAGGCTGGGGAACGTGGCTGAGATCCTCAACTCGTCAAGGACCCTCTGTGCAGGCACATGGGCGTATTCAGCAAATATGCACGGCACGTTATCATTAGCAACGCGATAAGCAGTCCAAGAAGGGTCGGGAGTTCCTGCAACAACTATCCGCCCTGGTTTGACAAACCACTCTGCACAAAAGAGTTTGTAATCGAGGAGCTAGCGTGGTTGATAATAGTACGGTATGTGGGCGCAAAGTCTAGTGTTTTTTAAACTTGAAGTGGTCTTCTCCGGCAGTCCCATAGCAGCAAGGGAGCAAGCGATAGCAAGATGGTGGCTCCTCACCATAAGCGGCCTGTTTGGTGCCACCAGGTGGCACATCCTTTCTAGCTGCTCCCGAATGCCACCACCCAGAGGGTCGCGCCCACTGTGGTAGATCTGGACCAGCAATGCGCGGTGTGAGGGTGGAGACTGAAAACTTTGCGGAAGACTTGAGTCAGGTAGCGTCTCTGAAGTTGGCAAGGTTTCCGGATTTAACGATGTTCAGGAAGAAAAATTTGTCCGAAAAAGTTCTTTGACGTCAAGGTACACCATTCTCAGGGGTAGACCAACCAATAAATCCGTGTGACCACCTTCCACAAGCTTTCAAGGAAGGAAATGCAAGGTGGCACTGCAAGTGCGGGCCTGACATTCTAAAATGTCCAGGGACGAAGTGCTCACAAAAGTACATCTTTTAGAATGTCAGGCCCACACTTGCAGTGCCGGTTTGCATTTCCTGACAGGGGCGAGGAGTTCTTTAAAAAGATCCCGTACCTCTTCAACCTGCGTCAGAATGTCTGCATAGGCGCACCAAGCTAGGAGCTTTTGTATGTCCGCCTGCTCCCAGATGGGATCATCCAACCGATTAACGGCTGCAAAAAAAATCACAAGAAACTCTTAGTGTCCGTTTCACCAGTCTCGACAGCTCACACAAGCCCACAACAGTCCTGAGCTGGGAGCTCACGGTGTCAAAGGGAAGGCAATCTGAGAAAACAGTTTTGAGCTGAGAAGGTCCAGCTCAATCGATCCTTGCAAAAGTATACAGAAGAAAGCAGTGCCATGATGCTCACCCGTGGGCTGTCGGTCTTTGAAGAGAAGTTTTGGAACAAAAAGAGGAGGACTCTGAGCAAGAGGGACACCCATGGTTTGCAGCTGCAACTTTGCCAGAGGTCTTAAGGTTCTTCTCAGGCTAGGGGTGCAAGGATGCCCTGCCTTTTGGTAGATTTATATAAGCAAGGGCATCAGCCGTTCATGCCGGCGCTCAGAGCACCAATGAACGCCAACACTCAACGTGACCCCAATGGCAACTTTTGATAAGGAGTCTCCTCCTTACTGAAGTCCGCCTGGTCAATGGGGTTTCCAAAGCTGGATAATATGCCCAGCAGGTAGGCTCAGCGCAACATTTGATGCCAATGAGAACAGCCCGTCCGGCGGCCTATTACGGTTGAGGCGGACGGTCGATCTTGACTGCAACCTACATCCAACGGCTCACATTCCTTATACCAGAACCGCGAGCGCGCTGCAAAACCGCCGACGATGGACCCACAAACGGGCCGGGTGGTCGCATCACCATGCACTGGCAGTGTTCGTTCTTCCACCAGCGTTCGCGTCCGCCTTCGGGCGCTCATTAGCCTGACCTTAGTGAAAGGGCTGATGAGTGGTGGTGCAAGCTCTTGAGGTTGTCGGAGATCATTCCTTGCGCTGATTGAAATCAGGTTGAAATCAGGTTGATAGGGATCAGATTGAGGTACTTTGATTTCATCACGGGGTGCTCTTCATGGTGGACATCCTTGGTTCTTTTGGAGCAGACGCTAGATGGTGATTGGACTGGGGCTAGGGAGTGGCGAGAAGGCCTTGATGTTGCTGCGGTACAATTTTTAAAAGCCAGCCACAAATTCTAGCATCAATGGGTTTAATGAACCGCTCTCAGTGAGCCAAAGTAGCCATGACAGGATAGTCGCAATGCTGTGGAGAGGAGGTCTTGAGAGGCTGATCCTCAGAAGTGCCGAGGCCAAGGGTGAGTCTCGGAGGCCTTAGCGGTGTCCTGTAGGAAATCTGTACTTACTTAAGATTGCTTCTCGAGTAATGCTTCCAAGGCAGAGAAGTGGTGGTAGTAAATGCTGGGCTGTGGTGCTTTTTGCAGAATCACAACCACCTCAGGCATCGCCGTAGGTTGCAGCTGCTTGAAAACATTCTGGTCGTGTGCATGGTGAGCTTAGCTTGATCGGCTCCCTCAGCAGGCCGTGATAGTCGCTGCTCTGAACTGGCACAGGGCATGCAAACCTTTACTCTTTTATGGACGCAGGGTCTGACATTATCCGAACTGCACACCGCTTCTTCTCAAATGGGCTGGTGCCAAAGGAAGGCTTCCTGGAAAAGGTGACAGATCTCAGGTACGAAACAACGGTCCGATTCCCCTTTGCAGCTTTCATCAGGTTGTTGCTATCAGGTCTGCGCACCTTGAGCAAAGGACAAGCTTTGAAATCTGAGCAACACACTGTGCCTGGTATGTATTCATCTCACTGTGGCGAGCATTCCTATGAACACCGGTAAGTTCAGCTATTCTTTTCTGAGCAGGCTCCCGCATGAGTGGTTCCCTGTCGCAAGGAGCATCAAGCGCCGTGTCACCTTGCACGTGGGACCGACCAACAGTGGCAAAACATATGCTGCCCTGCAGCGGCTGAGGGAGGCGGCCACAGGTGATGATCGGGCACTGGGACGTCTCGCGCCAGCGGTTCAAACACCTGCAATCTGCTCTTTTGGCCCCTTGGACTTTCTTTGCAACCAAACAAAGATTGGATGCTTATCATTTTCATCCGAAACGCTTCGGTCAGGTCACGATATGAAACTATCTTGCTCCCTTCTCATGCTAGGGTCTACTTCTTCAACCAACCGTTCTGCTCCAGGGAGTCTACAGCGCACTTACTTTGTCTTCTGCACCTGTTGTCTACTGGTCATTACGTGCGCTTAGTACTTAGGATTCTCGATTGATGAAAGCGCTTGATGCCCCATATTTGCTCATTTGAAGACTTGGGGCAATAGATGCAATTTAAAAGAATTCCTTGGTGCAGGTGTATACTGTGGACCTCTGCGGTTGCTTGCATGGGAGACAGCGGACCGCCTCAATGCTTCCGGGGTGCCTTGCAACACGATCACTGGGCAGGAGAAACGCCATGTGGAGAAGGCGCACCACACGGCGATGACTATTGAGATGGCAGACACCGCACAGAAATACGATGCTGCAGTTGTCGATGAGATCCAGGTACGTCGGTCAAGCTCTCGAGGTGACTTGCAGAGTCACAGATTAAGAAAGCCCAGTTGAAGGGGAGGGTTTTGTTGGAGTCGGCAGTCCCTGTTTCTTGGCCGCTTGTATCAGGACATCACTTGCTGCTTACTGCTTTGGCGGTCTATAGAAGTCCCACAGCTTTCCGAGATTCGAGTTTCCAATTCTCTTCGGAGCTCACTCGTTCGAAAACCAACGTTTGCTCATTGCGCCATACCCACTATGGCTGCCGGCAGATGATGGCGTCTCCCGACCGCGGCTTTGCTTTCACCCGGGCTCTCCTGGGCCTGGCCACCCCCGAGTTGCACGTCTGTGGGGACCCGGCGGCTGTGCCCCTGGTGGAGCAATTCTGCCGAGAGACGGGGGACGAGCTTCAGGTGCGGATTGTACCCTCATTCGAGATCTTCGTATTTCGAAAGTGGATGATGTGCAGTGGTCTGCCTGCCTCTAATCTGCCAGACGCGACCAGAGAAAGATTAGGCATCCGCAATGACCTCCTATTTACCGAGAAAAGGGCTTGGTTGTAAACTCCAGGTTTTAACACTCAACACTTCAGATTTTAAACTGGCCCGCCATCAAGAGCAGTTAGTGGATCTGCCAGAGCTGCTTGTTCCTGACGATATGCTCTGCAAACCCCGTCATGCGCTGCACCATTAATCAACGGCCCTCCCTCGGTATGTTTTGATGCAGGTGAAGCACTACGAGCGCTTGTCCCCCCTCAAGTCCAGCCGACAGGCCTTGGGATCCCTGATGGAGGTCCGGGCAGGAGACTGCATCATTGCTTTCTCTCGGACGCAGATCTACAACATAAAGGCGAGTGTCCCGCGCATTTTCTTCAGACCTCGCTTGACCAGCGTCTAATCGATTCTCTGACGGTGATTGATTTTCCAACAACTGGGTTTTATCCACGATAGACCGTGTTTCCTGGCTTCAAAAGGTCAAGCTTGTATTCTGCTTCTTCTGCTCCCAAGCCTGCTTGTCATCGAGTCCTGCCCTTCCTCTGCAGAAGGAGATTGAGACCAAGACCCGCCACCGCTGCTGCGTTGTCTACGGGTCCCTGCCGCAGGAGACGCGCTCCAGGCAGGTACCTCGCCCCCTCTCCGAAAACTATCCTCTCCTTTCTGAACGAGCGCTCTCCCCTCCAGGCTTCGTATCCTTACTTCGGATTTTGATTGCAGGCTGTTTACTGGCCCTCACTGCGGGAAGATGTCCAATTGTAGGGATACTGTTTCGTGCCGCTCTCCCAACTCGCATCTGTAATGATGCGTTTGGCTAGGCGGGCCTCCACGAGACCCTTCTTCTGGACATGTAGAGACTGCGTCCCGCAAGGCAGGGGTACTGTAGAGGTTGACAAGGGCACTCCTATCCTGCTCCGCCGCTCGTTGGACATACTGCCTTTTGTTACGTGCTTTTCCCTGTGTTATGTTTCTGCAACCAAAGAAACGCAGTCAGGAGGTCGAAAGGGCCTTCCCAACTCTCATTCTTTTTGCCTGGTTTGTGGTGTTGCAGGCGGCTCTTTTCAACGACGAGGACTCTGGCTACGACGTGCTAGTGGCGAGCGACGCCGTCGGGATGGGCCTCAATCTCAACATCCGCCGAATCATTTTCTCGAGCATCTACAAGTTCGACGGCTTTGAGAGGCGCATGCTGACGTCATCCGAGGCGAAGCAGATTGCGGGTGAGGACTCGTCGCTCGCCCGCCTGGGGTCGTCTGTGAGAAACCGTGTCTGACGGTACGGTTCATTCACGGCGGCAGCTGTATAGATTGACAGTCTTGGCCTGGACAAGTTGAAACGCCGCACTTACGGCAATGATGAAGAGTTTGCTCAGGCCAACGGTCCCTTCTCTTTCGAGTTGATTTTGGCCAGCACCTGTGTATGCTGGTTCTCTGCTGGTGGCACGCGGAGAATCAGCCCACTTAAAACCACTATCTAATCTTTGCGCTCTTCCTCAAGTTACCGTTCTGAGAACCTTCCTGGGCTGCTGGCAGGGCGCGCTGGCAGGTTCGCGTCGCAGTACCCGGAAGGAGAGGTCACCTGCCTAGAGCCCCGCGACCTGGGGGCCCTCAAGTACCTGCTGAAGCAGCCCCCCGAAACGATCACGGAGGCGGGCCTCTTCCCCACCTTCGACCAGCTGCAACTCTTCGCCACTCGCCGGCCCAACTGGAGCCTCAACCGCATCCTGGTGCGTCGGCTTTGCTAACCTAGTGGCCCAGGCATAGGGCGTCGAAGTTGGCACACAAAGTCGCACTGGTTTGAATCCAGTGTCGCCGTCCGTTTGTCGTACGTAGGATGTGATCAGTTTTCTCGTCTTTTGACAAGCGAGTCTGACAAAGCTTGCACTCTGCAAACAAAATCGGTGTCAGAAGCTCGGCACAACAGCTCGCTACATGCGGGTTTTTGACCAAGAAAGTCATGTAACTCTCATCGTCGCACATCGCAGGTTTGAAGTTTTGAACTAGCATCATTGTTTCGTCCGCCAGCTGTCTGTCACTCGCATGCACGGGTCGTGCTCTCGACTTCTGCTCTCCGTATGCGCGTCCCTGCACATCTCGCCGGGCTCACAGCACCTTCTCGTCGCTGCTGCCAGGAGAACTTCGCGGTGTCCGCCCGGCTGTCCCCCGCCTTCTTTCTGCAAGACTGCAGCGACATGGTGGAGACGTCGCGCCACCTCGGCGACCTGCCGCTGCCGCTCGCGGACATGTACATCTTCGCAATCAGGTGACGCCCGCCACGACCGCCAAGCGCTACGCGGCCCAGCAAGATGCAGGACGGTTGTTGTTGGCAATACTCCAACAAGCCTAGCGTCAATGCTGATTGAGCTTCGTCCGACCTTCCTGACCTGAAAGGAGGTTCCTTAGACAGTGCTTGAAAACCCTCTGTTGCCATACTCAGTAAGATTGCTTGATTCCGTCCTGTAGTTAGCCACTGAAACAGCTGCGGGTGGGCTGAATACTTCGTTCCGAAGTTGCGAGCCACGTTTCCTTGAGTTTCGAAAAGCATGTCGCCAGTTGGCGGACGACCAGCACTGATCCTTTGTCTGGCCACGTCTGCGCAGTCCCGTCAAGTCCGACGACCCCGCATCTATGGGCGCACTATATAAGGTGGGCTTCGACTCGAGCCTTTTGAGGAGGGCAACTCGCTCTGGTGCCGACAAGTTTTTCGCTTCCAAATCAGAGCGTTCCGTTGCGAGTCAGCGCCGTGGTTGCCTTTGCTGGCCGCAAAAGTGAACTCCGTTTTGTCGATTCGAAAGAGCCTTGTTGAAGTCAGTGGCTGACAGTCTCGTATGACTGTCTGCATTCGCAGCCCGTCAGCACAAGCTGCTCTCTGTTGGCTGCAAGTGTTCGTGCGTGCGTGACCGTGTCCGTTGTGTGCTGCAGTTTGCGCAGGAGCACCTGGCGGCCGGCAAGGTCCGGATGAAGCGCGTGCTCAACGCGGGCACCATGAAGGTGCCCAAGACGCAAAACGCGCTCTCAGAGCTGGAGAGCCTGCACAATGTGAGCCGCAACTGCCCAAAGGGTTGCCGAAAGAGTACGACGTTTGTCACCTACTGGTGCTTCTCTGATGCCGCAAGATACATACTTCGGAAACTTTGTACATGGAGTCTGTAGGGGAAGTCGCAAGAGGAGTTTCCTTCCACTCGTAATGTCGCCCTGTTATTGGCGCTGGAGGCCGTTCACGCTGAAAGCTGTCGGCTTACATATCTTGCCAACAAGGAGCAAGGTTGCTTTCAGTGGGGCGAACGAGTGGCGATTACAGCGTCGACTCCTCGAAAAGCATTTTGATGATCTAAACTTCCGTGCTCTTTCAGATTCTCTCCCTCTACATCTGGTTGAGTTACCGCCTCCCCGAGAGTTTTGACGAGCGAGAGACCGCCGAGGAGCAGAAAGGCTTGTGCGAGATGTAAGCCGCTCTATACCACGGTGTCAATCGCTTCGTGCAGCAGAGCCTCGAACATCAGATGTTTACACAACCGTGGCTAGGGTGCTAGTCGAGCCGCTTGAGATAACCTGCTTTTCTCATCATTGAAACTCGAGTGAACTCCCTGGATTGGGGAGATTTGTCTGGCGACAGAGTTTTGGCGTTGAGGTGATTAGATGATTACTCGTGTGCTTCTTTACTTGCAGGCTGATCGAGCAGGGTCTGAAGGTTGTCGGAACTCCTGTTATGCGAAAAGCCAAAACGAGGCGGATGATACCGGTAGCTTCAGAGCAGCAATTGCCTTGATACCGGTAGCTTCAAAGCGGCACTTCAAATTAGCGAGAGGCTAAGCAAGTGCGAAAAGCGGGGGCGGAGGAGCTCTTGACGCGACCAGACGTTGACAAGTTCAGAGGACAAAGTCGGAAGGAAGGCAAGTGATCATTCTCGATAAGTCAGCTTGGTGCCCAAGCCATGCATAACGGTGCATAACGAGCGGTGACACGCGTGTTGGCTCCAACCAGAGTCACTCCGCTCTAAGCTTTTACAGAATTTATCAACCAAGTCATTCATGGATCAACAGATGTCTTGGAAGCTTCTATCCTACTGAAAACCGACGGTGCATGATTGCCTTGAATACGGTTACGTCACCATGGTCATAAAAAGCTCGTCAGAATGTTGTCACGACCATCATAAACACCTATGTGCTGCCACTACGAATGGGAGAGGCCAACTGCGTTGAAGTTGCCGGGTAAACGCCTCAAGACTCAAGTATTTGATATTGTTGCAGATTGAATATCGTAGGAACGTCGGTTAAGTGGCTATAGCGCATGATGAAGCCCCGGTTACTTTCCCTTTTCACATTCTAAACAACAAATTCACATCGATCGTTGAATTGATTCAGCTTTGTATGCTGATAACGATCAAAACCCTTCATAGAATTTCGACCCGATGCGTAACACTTTTGTGGACACTTGACTGAAAAACGCCGAGTCGAGAGTAAGAGCTAGTTGAGCTGACTAATTGGTTGCGGAGGCTATCGAAATCAGGTCCGGCTCATAATCCAATGATCTTCGATCGAAGCTGCCGTAGCCGAGTGTCCGATCATGTCTCCCACCACATGTTGGGCCATATGCGCATGCAACCAGTATTCAAAGAGGAAGTTTGGTTGCACGACATGTTTAGTGAGTTTCAATGCTCAAAAGGTCCGTTGCTATATGCAGTGGCGTTCACAAATTCCATTTTGACTTCGAAACTTTTCTGGTATAATGTCCTTCACTTCTCAGCAGGGGTCGGCACAAGCCGACTAACAGTGAACCCGGGGACACAAGATTTTGGGAAAAGCCGACAAAATTGAAAAGTACCCGGCTCGAAAGCCGACACCAGAGGCAGGGTCCTCAGCCGAAAACCGACAAGTACCCAGAAATCCAAGCGAGAAGCCGATGAATTTGCGAGGAAGTCGGCTTTGAGCCGACATTTCCAAAAACCTGTGCCGACCCCTGCTTCTCAGTCAGCCCGTTTAGCTCTTTAAATTCGATCCACTAGCTTGATTTACGGGCCCTTTTGAGTACCTATGCGCGAGACATCTGTCTGCACGCAGATTGCTTCATTCTTAGCACCCACGCATCAGACATTCAAAGCCTGACACTCGAAATGAAAGTCTGAAGGCCAAAAATCGGCTGGCCGAGCTGCCGAGCCCTACCAATATATCAGACGTCCAATGGCGAAAGGGTCTCTCTCACTCTCTCAGTCGACTTTCATCAGTGCAAATCAACTATATTTTGGGAGATATTTTGGAATCTTCCAAAATCGAAGGATCGCCGTATGGGCGGCTGTGATTGGTTCAGGATTTGCTCGCAAATGGACAACCAATCAGGTCTGCCGGCGTTCGCGCCACCAAGCTCAACCGTCAGCCTGGGTCTGAATGATAGTAGGTTAAAGATCAACTAAAAATTCAGACCACTGCTCCTCAGCCTCGAGCCATTGGCATCGGTTCTTCTGCTGCATTCCTCCCGTCCTTTCCTTCCCAGCTGCATTTGTAGCGCCCTTCGATCCTTTTGAATCCCTCTTCTACCTTTCTCAGCAGTAATGGCGCTCGTCGACTCGGATGCAAATCTGGATTCAGTTGCTGCATCGCTGCACGACTATGGCGGTGTTTGCGATTATTGCGGCAAGCAATGCGATCCGGAACTGCAGGACCTGAACTTAGTGTGCTGCTCTTTTGCCAAATGTCCTACGCCAATGGTTTTTCATCAATGTTGTGTGGACGAATACCTGAAGAAGCGCAAGCTGGGTAAAGATGCTAAAGTAAGTCAAGCTTCATTTCCCAGCTTGATTCTCTTAGTTTCTTGACTGGTGGGTAGAGACTACGGTCATGAGATCCGCTCTTCCAACCATGTGGACCTTAGCTGACACATCAGATTGATTACGTGGTATTTGCCTATTTACTTGGAAATGCTCCAGAAAGTTTGGGTTGTTGATTCTATGTAATAGAGGTTGAAGCAATTGATTTCTGTTATAAGTTCCTTCAATGCAACTCAACCGCCTGGTTGCGTCCCATTATCAGCTATGTCAACTTGGCGTCCTTCTCGGAGTCGTTTTCAATTTTGGACAAGCTGCAAAGGATTCTGCCACGAACTGAAACCGACACCTTTTCTTGCAGATTGGCTTCCCCTGTTTGCGGGGTTACAGTAACAAGAGCGCTGACTACGAAAAGCCTTGCAAAGGGTTAGTCCTAATCACTTTCTCCCCCGTCCCTTGGGCTTTTCCTTGGAGTCGGGAAAAGCTGAATGAGTTGGAGCTGCAAATGTTAATTGACTTGCCAGATTGACCATTGCAAGGATTGTCCCAATTGAGCAGTGGTGACCACTTTAGCTTTTGGGGTACTTTTTAGGGGTAGCTGCCAAGTTGGTCAAGCTTGCTCTTTGACTGGGTGCAGGCGCGTCTTCCGTCTGCACCACGTCCATGCCCGAATGGAGAACAGCAAAAAGAGGCAGAAGGCCAAGATGCCAGACAACTTTGTCCCGGGTCCTGCCAAACGAGAAAAGAAAGAGAAAGCAGACGAAGGGCAGCCCGACAAGGCCCCTGCAAAGCCGGCAAAGGCAGTCGCTCCACCGGCAGCTAAGCCTTTGCAACCGTTAGTGAACATTTTTGCGCCAGCCAATAAGCAGCCTGCAAAAAAGCCAGCCCCGCCTGCTGTACCAAAGCCTCCCGCTGACATGGATCAGAGCAAGATGGATGCAATACGCAAGCAAGTGGAGGCCATGCGGCAAAAGAAGGGCAACCCCTCCGCCAAGCTTGCAGCGGACAGCTTTGCGAAAGCAAAAAAGCCACCAAGCAGGCAGGATCAGCTCATGGTGCAGCATGCCCTAGAATCGGCACAGGCAGGCCATGTTGCAGGAATACCCTCTGGCTGGGCCAATGGCGCACCTTCTGAAGCGCCCCCAGCAGAGGAAGCCGAAGACTCCGATGAAGAAGGCGAGTGGATGACGGTACTGGGGCGCAAGAAGGGCAAGGCTGCTGCTAAGCCGCCATCCGGCGTGTCCCGCAAGCAGGCAAAGAAGCAGGCCTGGCATGACAAGCAGGCGGCTCTTAAGGCAGCGCAAGCGCCCGATCCGACGCCTGCCGAGAGTGCCACCAAAGCTGTGCCCAAGCCGCCTGCGCAGGCCCCTCCTGCTTCCCCTGCGCCGCTCTTCAACGCCTGGGGCAAACCGAGAGAGGAACAGCCGCAAGTGAGTGTGGTACGGTTTGGCTGCTAATGCTTGAACTGCCCAACTTACAACTGTGTGTGTGCTTCTTGCAAATACAGGTCTTCAAAATACTTCCCGTTACATGTTCCTCTGAAGAAGTTCTACAGTGCCACGCACTCCGCCACTTACAAAAGCTCAGATCTTTGCACACTTGCTTATATTGGTACTTGCTCCGTGAAAATTCTCAGTGTTCTCTCTTAACCAGTGTCACCTACTGTCCGTTCCAGGCACCCCCCCTGCCGCGATCCCCCTCCCCCCCGGTGGCCCGGCCTGCTTCCCCCCCTGTCTGGCGGCCATCTCCGAGTCCCCCCCCAGCGGTGCAAGGGCTGCGCTCGTGGTCGGAGAAGCTGCTGACGGTGCTCAAGGAGCACAAGATCCGCGTGGCCACCAAGCAGCTGCTGGAGCTGGGCTTCCCGGACTGGCTGTCGGTCACCGCGGTTCGCGCTTGTGGCACCGACGTGGACCGCTGCTGCGAGTGGCTCAACTCGGGGCAGTCGCCAGCGGACCCGATCATCGACCTCACGGCCGAGCTGGCGCGCATCAGCAAGTACGTGGACGAACAGCTCCTGATGACTCCCGTTTTTCCTTGCTTCCATGAGCAGGGGTTTGTAGATGGTCTTGGTCGACTACCAACGAAGACTGGGCAGTAGCTTTCAAGCTCCACGTTTTACCACCTGAAGTCGCTGCAAGTAGGCTTGGGAATTGTGCGTGCAAGAGAAATTGGACGTTGACTGTCATTGTGTTGTGCCAATGGTTTGCAGGTTGCTTGGCAGGGGCCGTTGTCTGATTCTTTCCGGCCTCGTCTCCTGTCCTGCGCAGGTGGGTGTCCGTTGGGTGCCTGAGCCAGGACGTGGTGGAGATTTCGCTCGTTTCGTGCTCGGGGGACATCGACGCCGCAGAGACTGTACTGCGCGCCAATTTCGACCACTTTGCGGAGCACAGCAGTGCCGCATTCGCCCCCGATCCGAGCCCTGGGCCAGCCCCCACCGGTCCTGTTCAGAACAGCTGGAGCGACGATCTTTTTCCTCTGAACTGGGGGACTGCTGGACGGGACTCGGTGGCACCGCGCCCAGCCCCCCCCCCTCGGAAGAAGGAGCAGCCCACGCCCCCGCTGAAGGATCCTCCGAGGCCCGACAGCGCCCCAAAGCCACAGACCCCAGTGGATCCTCCAAGGCCCGAGAGCCCACCAAAGCCACAGACCCCGGCGTTCGAGATCCCAAAGACGATGCTCGCGGGGAATGGCAGCTACATCACGGATCTCTCGCGGTACAACGAGTTACTGGGGATCAGCGACGAGGACTCCGAGGATGAGGAGTTTGAAGAGGGGGAAGCCGGGGCAGACCCAGAGGTCCGGGATCCTGCTTCTCTGTTGAAGGAGTACCTCGGAGGGTCTGATTCTTCGAGCAACAAGGCGGAAGTGCCGGCACCTGCAACCCCCCCAGCAAGCGAAGCAAGGTGAGGCGCGCCAGGCAGGACTCGTAAAGTTCAGTGTAGTGCATGCATGTAGCGCCACTACACAGCCTGCAATTTGATTGTGTTGGCAGCTTGGCGTCAAGGGCTTTCACCCAGGTTTCTCTGCGACAATCCTCACATAATGGTCATCGATTCACCTGAGGAAGGACTTCGCCGAATCTCTGGGCAAGAGTTCGTCGCCGCACTTGCGGCCGTCCTCCCATCTGTGCTAGTTCGAATCGTCAGGAAGTAGCACGCACCAGAACAGGCAGCATTCCCAACTAAGACGACCGCTTCTGGGCGGGGTGCCAGTCCTCAAAAGTACTGTAGCCATCCGTTATGTTCTTGAATACGAAACATTATCTTTGTATGTGCAGAAGCGCCCAAAATGGGATGTCCAATGGCTTGGATACAGACGACCTTTTGGCTGTGTACGGGATCTTTCCAAAGGCTGCAGTCTCCACACCACGGCCCTATCTCCCCGGGCTGAAGTATGAGCGACAAGGTCCAGAAGAAGATCAAGACACGCTTGTATCGCAGCTGATGACTCAGCTTCTGGTTTGACGCCGTTGGACAGATTGGATGAATACAGCTGAAGAACAAGGGGCGTGAGCTACGGTCTATCCAATTTCAGCAAATGCTCGTCGGCAGGTCGTTGGTGGTCGGCAGTTTGGCTTAGAGTTTCCTGTGGCCGGTTCTCGAGGTAGTCTCTGATTGCACACGAGCAACAGGCGACTTACGGGCGGTATGCTTTCAATGACGCAGCTTCCGGGTGCAGTGTTTGGTTGAGCTTTCCTTGTTGGACAAGACATTGTAAAACTTGCAAAATTCGTCTTTCACAATAGCTAATGTCTTAGTAACATGAGCTTACAATCTTTAAGAACGTATAGATGGCTGGCACGATAATCATGCAAGAACGCTTCGCTCCATATACAGCGCCCGACAGAATCGTCTGAATTACATGTGTGCCCAAGTACTAATGCCAGGTATGTTCGATTCGATGCTTTACAGCTGCATGGCCATGGTCTGGGCATAATCTAGGCGTTTAAGCGACTCACACTTCCAAGATTGAGTCGGGCTATATCGATATGATTGTCACTATCATGCTGCTTTTGCAGCCATGCATCCAGAATTCTCCCTTACATGCATTGGCAGTACCGTCCTAGGCAATTTTACTTGCATGAGTCATGAGTGCAGACATGGGATTGGACGTGTATTGCATGATTGATTCTTATCACATGCTACATATACAGGCTGGAAGATTGGGCCCGACAATGATCGAGTGTGTTGTAGAATTGTAAACCACATTCAAGGGGCCGGAATTAAAAATAAACAGACTTAGAAATACTAGAATACAAAAGAGAACTTGACATCAGGTAAAGAGTCTATATCCAAACGTCCAGCTACTTGCTGTACCATATAATTGCACCGCGTGCATATTTGACCGGCGCATGCCTATGGAACAAAGACAAACACAATAGCTTATCTGCTGCGCTAGAGCAATTGCAAACCCAGTCCAGCTGCAAGCATGCAGAAACTCTAACGTCCCTCACCCCCAAGCCACCATACCGTAAGCCTCTCATTCTTCCATCTGCACTATCCTCACAATGTACCTTGCACTCGGCGCTCTGCTCACGCCCCAGTCGCCTTGTTGATCAGCTTCTTCAGGCCTTGCTTGATCCTGTGCTTGTGAGCGCCCTCCGTGTACGCGCTCTCCTCCGCGCTCAGCTCCCCGAGCGCCGGCTCATGACCCACCACGCGGTCCGTCGAGTACTCCGGCAGCCCGTCCTCCCCGGTGCCTGTCACCAGCGACTTGGACGTCCCAAACTCGTGCTCTTGTCGCAGGCCCACATCGGCGTCGGGATATGCGGCGTTCACACTTGCCACCGTAGTGCCGGGCAAAGTGGCGTCCATGGCTTCTGCGGCGCGCGCGTTTTGCTGGTCGAGCAGCTGGCTGGCGGCGGGGCCGTAGATGCTCATGGCGCCCGGTTGGCCAATGCCGACGTCTAGATCCAGCGACTGCGGGATGGGCTCCTGCGACGTGGCCGCCACCGCCTGCATCTCGCTCGACATCACCGGGCCCACGCCGAGCGCCTGTAACCACCGGAAAGAAGGTTTAGAAGCAATAGACAGTGTAGGCTTTGAAAGGCAAAGCCATGGAACAGCCGAGAGCCATTGTGCTGGATTGATCGTGCGCATTGGTTGAGGATCAGGCAAGTGCTTCACTCTGCATACAAACACTGTGGCGACAATGATGCACCAAAGGAACGCCAACCTAAGCTTCCATAACCTGTTGTCCAGGCACGTGCCCGGCCCACATTAAAAGATATTGAATTTGACAAGAGAGCGGGACGACGTCCTACCTCCTTATTGAGGCCTGCCGGCCGGTTGTCATCGTACGGCATGTCGTTGAGAGTGATTGCGATGCGGATCTCCCCTTGCGCCTGCCCCTTTTTGCCCGGGGCGTCCTCCAGGGGCAGCCACATCTCGGTGCGGGCGCCGTGGCGGTGCTTGGCCAGGTCGACCTGCACCTGCCCCAGCTTGTCGTCCTGCAACCCGACACGCAGACACCTCAGCCCTTTGCAACATTTGCAACCAAAGCCGCAGCAATCATTTAAAAAGGAGCCCTAGACTTTGTTTGCTTTGCAACAGAGATTGACTGCCTCCACGTTTCGGAAGGTCCGGTAGGCGGGATCCTTGGCGGGCCGCTGCTTACGCTTTCTGACCAGCAAGTACAGGGTGTTCGACTACTTTTCCAGCCAAACGCCATGCGAACTTCCACTTGTGAGCCGCTCTCAAGGTAAAACCTTTGGCTGCATCAGACTTTCGTGTGACACCTCGGGCGTGGCGCCTCACCCTGGAGAAGTCGTCGTGATCGAGGACCTTGATGAGCGCCACCTGCGGGGAGGCCCACGTGGGCACGTACAGCTGGAACTCCTCGTTCCAGAGCGGGTTCAGCGTCTTCTTCTTCACGTTGGTCTGCCGCTGGTACTTGAAGTAATGCAGCTTCACATACGGGTCCGACTTGCCTGCGCGAAATGGATGCACTGAGATGAGCCTCCCAGTGCCGCACAGCTTATACAACTTTCTTCGCGAGCACCACGTGCACATCCGCAGCGTTTCTCATAGGTATGTCTTCGACAACCAGGACGTTGAACAAGGACTGTCGCAGATTCTTTTTGCGACTGCGCCCGAACACGTTCACAACTCTCACACAGCTGCAAATACGTAGCATATTATGGAAACTCGCAGGCGAGCAGAAACGACTCGGCCAATTCAAATTGCGCTCGCCCTTACCTGACCTATCAGCGGCCCGGAGATTGCGCCCCTCCAAGATCTCAAACAGGACGATGGCTTCTGGCCTTCCATGCTCCAGTTCGATCCAATCTGGACAGAGGAACATATTAGCTTCATCATCTTCCCTGCGCAATATCCTCACGCCTCTTGGATGGCAATGATTCGTGGCTGCTTTTGAGTTGAAGATTTATTGAAAAAAATCATCAGATGGCCCCTATGTCAATCGATTTAGAATCCTTTTGTCGAAGGCTGAGGGCCAAATCGAAATTTGCCCGGGAGAGACACAAAGAAGCGTCGAGCCATAGCCACGTTGCCACCTCCCAGCAACGGATCCGTTCGGCCAACATCCATCATAGAGCCGTGAACGAGGCAGCTGGGCTTACTTGGCAGCTGCGCCGGCACTCCAACAACGCCATCCCAGCAGAGGAGCTTTGGAACGTCGATTGTCAAGATATTGGGCTGCAAACGTCAAGAGCACACTGCTTCACATGGTCATATTGCTTCACATGACCGATGAACACAAGCTCGGTGTAGACGGACCCATGGACACAGGTGTACGTATTGATCTCGTGGAAATCGTCATCTAGGCGCTGCAGTTCAGTTATGAAATGATCCAGAGGTGCAGTATTCACCAAGGCACCATTGCTTAGACATGCCACCGTTTGTTGTGTTCGACATGCCATCCCTTCAAAAATAACACCCTGGACCATTCGACCCATGCACCTTCACGACCAAGTACAAGCAGCTTCTGCACAAAGCGACTCCTGTGAATATCGGAAAACAGTGGCCCGTGCTTACCGTAACCACAGTGCTCTCAACCGCGGAGGTGAGCGTGTGCTCAATCAGGTTGGCTATGATGGGCATGTGTGCAATGTCGAAACTGTGGGTGGTCAATGGCTTGACCGACACGCCAACTTTGGGGGGGGTCACAAAGGAGACGCGCACTCTCTTGATCAGGGGCAGATTGTGAGCCAGCTGGATGCCGACACGCACCTGCAGAAGTAAGTCTAAGTGCATTCGGCCATGGAAATGGTGGTGCTGCCACGAGGGCAAACGCACTTAGGTTACATTTGATGCGGCGCCAAGCATTGAGCGGGTCCTTCTTGTCGAAAGCAAGGCATCGCGCCACAGCCTTCACATACAAGCAGGACAAAGCTCGGATATAGTAGTCTGGCCTGGCTACTCTGGGGGGCAAAGAGCCTGGCATAATATGAGAGTTGCAAAGACAGATGACTTGGAAGCCGTTCTCCCTGTTCTCTCTGTACAGATTATATCGAGAAAGAAAAAAACAACAGGAGTTCTCTATCTGTGTAACTCATACCAGGAAACAATTAAGAACAGGACTTTCAAACAGATGAAGAGAGAAGTAGGGACAAAGTGCGGCTCACCTTGCCCTCCATCCTGAGGCTGGTGATGAACGCCTGGGCCGTGACCTTGATGGTGCGCACTTTCGCCTCTGCGGTGGCGCTGAAGTCAGCGTCGGTGAAGAAGGACATGCTGCACTCCAGCACAATGTGGTCGTCGCTGGACGGCTGGCTGTACACGCGCATGTTGGACAGCACCGGGGGCGTGCTCCCCAGGCGAATCTTTAGTAAGGACAACTTCTCCTGCACATACCAAAAAGATAATTGTAGACAGTGTTACAGTTTCCTGGGCTCCGTTCAGGGTATTTGTTCAACTTCCGTCCTGGTGACAAGTGCCCTTACTAACAGGCCTTAATTTTATTGTTTCAGCATTGGTGCATTCCTATCAAGCACCTTGACTAGCGAGCACTTTTGAATCCAAATGAGATTGGTAAGGAACAGGTTACAACGCACTGCAGCACTTTGCTGAAGGCTGAAACGTGCACTCCCAAGCTTATTATGAGGGTGAGATGATGAAACAAGTTGCTGCTCATGCAATCAAGAAGCAAATTTGGACCCCACTGTGACTTACCAGCGCCCCTGGTTTGAAGGTATCCAGGAACCAAGGCACCACCTTAAGGATGTTCTCACAGATGAGCGGCTCCAGGTTGTAGTTCCAAAGAGCCTCCGTCATGGTGTTCACCCACCCACATGTCTCCGTCACGTCAAATGCCTGCGTATAGAAGCAGCCGGAAGGTCCAGAGACATCAGAGGCAGTGAATGAATTACCAACTGAGAATTGTGTGTATTCATTCATGATCTTGATGTAAACTCGCATAAAGAAGATGGGATTGCACAATTTCTGAATCCAAGGGTGTAAACCTCAGGGCTCACCTTCTGGCGTTCCACCTCCCTGTAGGCTTCATGGCGCAACCGGCTTGTACTTGCATCCCGCTGCGACCTGTCAATCTGCAGGATTCATTCAAACAGAGTAGATGGTCTTATCAGCTGGTCAAAACTTGCAATTGACTTGGACCAATGGAAGTCACTTGCATGCAAAAACTGCTGCTTATTCACTACCCGCCAATCCACAAGCAATGGCATGATCCTGGATGACTTGTCCATGATCCCACCAATGTCAACATACCTGGCTCCATGAGAATCAAGCAGTCTTTCCCCACATGTCATCTCAGTTCAATGTATGATCCCAGATTTGCGACCCAACGGCTGTACACTTGACAACATCTAACATGCAGCATCATCTGAAGGGATCCCCTGTCTTCCTGGAATGAAGCAGCGTCCCACGCCTTCAAGGAAGCTTGTGACTCACAAATCCCAGGTAGAGCAGCGACCACGTAAGTGCCAAGAAGATGCTGACGCCAAAGTAGCCCGAGAGCCAGACCAAAAAGACGACCACCGCCACATGCCCCAACATCTGGAAGTCCACAAGGAAGCAAAGGCCTGGCAGCATCCATGCATTCCACGCACTGGGAAACGTCCCCTGCAGCTTGCGGGCCACAGGCCACAACAAAGCCGGCAGCTGCTTCCGCCACGGTTCTCGCATAGCACGGGGGCTCGGTGGCGGTGTGGGAAGATAAGTACCAGCCATGACGGCCTTTCGATCAAAGAACTCAAGGTTCCTGTGCTAGATGATCACTAGAGCAGCTAAACTCGCCCTCTCTGCAGATCTCCACGAAACCTCTCAAAAGCTGAAGCGTTCAGTTGATACAACCGTCTGCTGGCACCCTGAAATCTGCTTCTTGTTGCTAGGTTCCCCTGCACCTTGACCAGACCTCTTGAAGACTGAAGTTGAATCTTCAAGTTCTTGCCAAGCAAAGGTGCGATCTCAATTTGAGTAGTCACTGTCAACATTGAAGGGCCCTGCACCCGGGCGGCCCCGGCCCCTGGGCCCCGGGGGCCGGCCGAGTTCATGTCAATGAGGCCGAGTTTCCCGGCCTTGCTGCTTTGCCAGCTGGCGTTCCACGTGACGAGGGGGCTGGTCAAATGGAACCAAGTGGCTTCTCCAGATTTTGCAAAACTATGCTGATATGGCACATGCTCATTGGCTACCAGATTCCCTCTGACACCAGAATCTGCGGTAGGTACGAGGTCCATCATGCACCTGCGGAACCCACGAAGCTCCGCGAAACAGAAGAGAAGCGAGCTGCAGGGTCTAGTTCGAGGCTGCTTGCAGCTGCAATGAAGCCAGCGGCCCGAGCATGCCGCCATTGCAGAGCTCCTGTGGGGAGAGCTTGCGCAGGAGCTCCTTCGAGCTTGTCTCCCACGAAGAACGTGTTGCCTGTGATCTGTGGTGGGATTGACCTGCATGGTCAGATTGCTGCCTCCTCATCGTGTGCGTACTCTAGAAACAGAGTTTCGACTTCTGTTGCAACCTGGTTTTCGTCTCGCCCTTGTTCCATCCCCTCAAGACGCTTCCTTTTCATACCAACTGCCCCTCTACTGTTTAGACAAGACAAGAAACTGAGGCTTGGCTTGAAGGATCGGTTGTTGAAAGGTAGAGCTGTTGCCCCAGCCCAGCGGCAGCGTTTTACAATGAGCGAAGAGCTGGCCCCAGGGACAGGTGCGCTGCTCAGGGTGAAAAGCCTGGGCTGGCTCCGCATGAGGTCTGGGCGGCGCAGGGGTGAACTGAATGGCCTGGACCGCACTCTGAGCCCTGCGGAGATTGCCAGCCTGTTGGGAGCGGGCCAGTTTGAAGCGGAGGTGGTGGTTACATCCGGGTTTCTGTTCAAGCTGGGGGACGGAGGCTCGTCCAAGCGCGTGAAGGCCGTCCTCGTTCCGGAGGGCCTCGTTTGGCGGCAGAGCGTGTCACGCAGAGTGTTGCTTATAAAGGACACCATTTCGGTTGAGGTCAAGAATGCTGCCAGCCAGTTTGAGCTGCATGGATTTGCAACTAACCCCGTGTCCAATGCTGGCAAGAGGTTGGTGCATGTCAGGTTCTGCGCGCCTTCAGCTCAGGAAGCGGAGAAGTGGGTGCAGGGGCTTGGAAGTTTGGGCACAGCGATTACGGTGCAAGAGGCAGGGGCAGCTCTTGTGAATGGCAATGAGGCTGAGGCGAATGTGGAACCAAGCGAACCACGCGGCCAGGATGGCAATGGGGGTGCTGGTGAGTAAACCTCAGAAACTGTTGGCTGATGGGCCAAGCAATTTTCCACGTCCAATAGCTCGAAGTTGGCGCTTCTGTAACTTTGCTGTCAGTATTCTCTCCACCATGGTGGTGGAAAGGCTGGGTTCGTTAATTGTTGCTGGCTGTTAGCATCTGTGCAAGTATAGTGGGATTGGAGTTGTATGGGCATTGTGAAGTCTACGTTATACATTTTGCGAGTAATCATCTAACACCATTTCTCATGCTCTGAGATTTCAGCAGAGTTCAGCAGCCATAGCATAGTTTGCAAATACACAGAAGCAGATACGAATGAGAGCTAGATTGCAGGGAGTCAGATGTCCAGCTTAATTATGGTGGAGTAGTGCTCCAGATTTTTGTTTCCTTCTCTGTTTCGCACACGTCATGTAGATTCACTAGTAAGGTTTCTAGCATCTGAAAGCAGATTTGTCAGATTCTACAGGTATTCTCTTCTGCAACTTCTTGCAACACGTATTGAGTTGGTGTCTTTTGAACTGAACCAAGCACTTGGGCTTGCAATCTGTACAGACTGGCTCTACGTAAGCAGAATGAAAGCTTTTTGAGGTAAAAAGATAAAGCATTTATCTAGGCAGTGTACATAAAGCAAGCGATACCCTTCATCTGCTCACCGCCAGCACAAATTCCCAGTGGTAGCATAGAGCTCCTTGATTGTGGAGGTCCCCACTTTCATGTGACACTTGAGTTCACAGGACACGGCCTTTTGAGAATCGACATCAGAGGGGTACTGCATCTATGCGCCAGTAAGCAACACCCACACTTCCAGTCTCTTACTGCAGTAGAGATGGACGCCACCCCTGAGCCAGGCGCCACAGTCTTGGAGCGGGGCGGCGCTCCTATCCTGATCATCGTGAACCCCTGCTCGGGGCATGGCCGGGGCGCGCGCGTGCTGGAGCACCTTGTGCTGCCAATCTTCCGCCTGGCTGGACTCAAATTTACGGTCGTCCAGACGGAGCGCGCCGGGCATGCTGTCAGGCTGGCCTCCCAGATTGACCTGGGCACCTGTGAGGGGGGCATCGTCTGTGTGGGCGGGGACGGCCTCGTCAATGAGGTGAGAAGTCGCTCGTGGGGAATGCTGCTAAAGCAAAGTCGAGAAGTGTTGCTCCAGTGCAGAAGTGGGGTTGGGCAGAGCTGTTTGTAGTTGGGTGATTGCGGGAACATTCTCAGAACGAACTGTCATGATGGGCAGGAGGCCGAGTGGCTGATGCGCACCGTCATATTGTCTCTTGCCCGCATAATGACTGCAGAAAGTTTCGTCTAATGATAGCTGGTGATTGACTGTTCTAGGTCTGACACTTTTGGATCCCAGGGCCAGTAAGTTTTTCAACAGGAGTGCACGCCTTTGTTGAGAGATGCAACCTGTTACCCGCCATGCTGGACAATCGTTGCTGCCTGGGTCTTGTAACACTCCCGCGGATTAGGCCGGCTTAACAGTGAGTCCGACAGCTTCTTCGCACGTTAAATCGCACCCAGCTGCTCCTCCTCTGACCGTGGCATACTGACGCCCAGCACGCACCCTTGGCACAGGTACTGAACGGGCTGTTCCTTCACCCCGACCGCAAGCGCGCCATGTCGTGCCCCATCGGGGTCGTCCCTGCTGGATCGGACAACGCGCTTGTATGGAGCGTACTCGGGGTCAAGACCGCCACTGATGCCGCGCTCTTGGTCGTCAAGGTGAGGGGAAGTTGTCGACCCAGTTTTCCACTGATGCCCCAAGCGCAAGCTGCTATATGAATGGACTTGATTGCGCGATTGTGCGATGACTACGGCCTCAGTGGAGGTGCGCCCGCGCCCGTCGGTTGGCAGTCGAGCCTGATGACACTCATTTTCCTCGCTGTCTCGTGTATGTTGTGAGTGCACAGGTCTCCCTTGTGTCCAGCTTGCACCATCTGCTTACTGCGTTTCTGCAGTGGCCGGCTTCTGCTAGCGGCTATCCAGGGCATCCCAAGTACGGCTCCGCCGTCCTAGACCCTGTGGAAGCAATCTCGCCGGTTCTTGTCCTGACCCGCCCTCTGTTTGACTCTACAGGGTGGCACGACGCCGCTGGACGCGTTTGTGGTGCGCTGGGATCCGACCGCTGACAACGCGGCGCCCGTGCCGCAGATCGGCGTGTGCATGACGTACTACGGCTTCATGAGCGACGCGCTGCGTCGCAGCGAGATGCCGGGCCTCAAGCGGCTGGGCCCGCTCAAGTACACGGCCGCGGGCGCGTGGCAGATGCTCTCGCTGCCGCACTACATCGTCGACGTTGAGTTTCTGGAGGTGGACCCCGAGGAGCGCCGCGCGTGGTGGGCCGCGTCCTCGGGCGAGGGCAGCATGCGCGAGGCGCTCGAGGCGCGCGAGCGCGAGCGCGAGCAGGGGGGGCGGCGCAAGCGCAGCAACTGGGAGGAGCGGCAGCAGGAGGCGCTGCTGAACGAGAGCGCCGACGAGGAGCGGCGGCAGCAAGGGATCACGTGGAACGTGCGCGCGCGCGAGCTGGGCGCGCGGTGGGGCCCGAACGAACCCCCCGGGAAGCTACTCGAGCCGGACCACGAGCGTGCCGCGGAGGGGCGCCGCAAGCGGCACGGAAGCTCGGGCTTCCGGCGGCGCGCCGGGCGGAATTTCAGGTGCGTGGGAGGCCTGGATTTCGCGGAGTTTGAGGAGGATGGGGCGGCCGGGCCGAGCGGAGCGCCTGGAAAAGGGCGGAGTGGCCGCCCAGGTCACCGGCATACGTTCTCGGCGCCTGCGAGAGTGGGCGCGTTCGACGAACCGGATGAAGACCTGGGCGAAGTTGCGGAGTCCGACGGGGATGCCCAGAAGGCAGATAGTGAAGCAGAAGCTGTGCACGCAGAGCGATACGAACGTACTGCTGGCGATTGGGGGCCGCGAAGTGAGGGAGGAGAATCGAAGCGAGTGGAGGCAAGCGGCTCTGCGCCATCTGAGGGAGCCTCTCAGCCGGACAAGGTGGATATCCCCGTACGAATACGCGATGGGCGGGGATCTGCCAGCGGACGGGGCACCGAAGCAGCTGCGGAGGGCGCTTCCGGCGGCGGCGAAAGCGGCGCCAGCGGATCGTCCGGGGGGTGGGTGCGGCGCAGCGGGCCGTTCCTGTCGGTGATGGTGTGCAACCACAAGTGCCGCAGCGTGCAGTTTCTGAAGACGCAGTGCCTGGCGCCCAGCGCGGAGGCGGACGACGGCCACCTGGACCTCATGCTGGTGAAGCCGGTGGGGCGCGTCGACCTGGTGCGCTTCCTCACGCTGCTGCAGTTCAGCAAGCACGCCGACCTGCCCTTCGTCGAGTACCGCAAGGTGAGTGCGCGCGCTCTAACCGCGCTTCTTTCGGTTTTCCTGAGCGACAAAGCGAGCGGCCCAGGGTAAACGGGCTGTTGCGTGGATCAAGCTTTCGAATGCTGGGGTTCGAGGCAAGAGGACACTGAACTGCGGTCCTGCTTTACAGCTGGAAGCTCCTTTGATTAATTTGTAATGTGTGCCACGTGTGGGTGAACGTCAGACACCGTCGGAGTTGCCGGGCAGCACGGTCAAGAGAAGATGCGCCTTGCTTGCTCGCTGCCCTTTTCTGTAAGTACCTGCGACCCTTTTGCCGTTGTATCAATCTGGCTCTGCGATGTTTCCGCCATACAACCGACCATTTATTTGAGGGTAAATGAACTATTTGAGAGAACAGGTGTTGATTATCCGGAGGAGCATGCTCTTAGAGTCATGAAAGGCCGTTTTACCCTCTTGCCTGCTTCTGTTGCTTCAGGTGAAAGCCGTGCGTATTATTCCGGGCGAGAACGACAACCGGTCCTGCGGCATCGATGGAGAGCTTTTGCCTCTCGTGGGCCCGGCCACCATTTCTGTCATCCCCGGGCTTTTCAAAATGATGGGCCGCTCCGTGTGGCCGGCTTAGTTGATTCCAGGTTCCGTGTGACCCATATACAAGCAAAGGTTGAAGTAGTTCTGCTTAAACAAACATGCAGCCTGTCCAACCTGCCCAGAGAACTGGCAGCACATGCACTTTGGATGCAATATATAAAAGCTTGAGACCGTCACAACCAAAACGAATCTTATCAGTATATTCAACGCTGTTTTGGTCATGGCTGCGCATAACGCGCACATGCACATGGCCGGCCAGCTAGAGATTTGTTTGCATGTATTTATAATTTCCAGCTAGGTCAATCCGGCCACATGATAGTGTGCATCCACCTATAGCGCTAAGCTTCGAGGACAAAGAAGCGAAGTTGTCCCGGATCCATGTATGCGATGCACTATAGCTGGAGTGATGCGATGCGCACTCATACAAGAAGCGAATAGTTTAACGAGAGCCGCATGTGGGTCGGACATATCATCACATACAATGATCGCAGTATTATTGAAGCATTGCTGACAGCACGAACTCATTCCCACAGACGAAGGGAGCCAATGGTGCGTTCAAATCCACTATCTCGGCTTAAGATCAAACATCAAACGAAGTGCAAGCATGTAGCCAGCCAGGCTATAATTAAGGATGGAATCAATCAGCAAGTCATGTCGTACCTGCACCTGGCCCCTGAGCGCTTTGGCAAAACTAGCCGATGGGCCTTGACAAACTGAGCATCTGATGAACAGAAAGTTCGCTCTGCCCAAAAATACTCGATCTCCCCTTGCCTGCTCCTGTGCTTGTGTGGCCGCCGTTTCTATACAAATACTACAAGGCTGTCCTAAAACCTTTCCGAAGTGTCTCACAAATGCTGATTCTATCGCCGCTTCAGAGCCGAGAAGAAGCCACCAGGCTTCTTTTCCTTCCTCTTCTCCAGGTCGGAATCCTCCTCAACCTGCAACAAACCAACGTCGTCGCATCCAATGCTTGAAACGCTTCCATCCAGATTGTTAAAAACCACTTTGAACACGAGTGTTCATCATGAGACCGCTCGCAGTCAAGGGGCCCATTCCGGTAACGTCTGCTGCTCAAGTAGACCAAAGAGTACAGCGCCCTCACCGACTTAAGCGCGTCCTGCAGCAGCTTTGTCACTTCCGAGAACTCGGGCCGCTCCGACGGGTTGGTCGACCAGCACCGGTGCATGACCTCAGCCAGCTTGGGGTGGCACGTCTTGGGGATCGTCGGCCGAAGCCCCTGCCAAGCGAGTCGTGGAGAAGCATGAGAACCGTGCTCTTCGCAGCCAGCAGTCGCTCCCTTGCCGGCACAAGGAGTTTTGGTCACTAACACAAGATGGTCAATGATGTTGTAAGAAGAATTGCCTCAAGAGAATGCCTGCGAGAACATGAGCGCCGAAACATTTCAGCACAAGGTTGGTGATCGAGGACAATCGTCCGTGCAGAAGAACGACGGGGGTGAACATGGCAGGTCGCTGACTTACCTTCTGAACCACGCCAACTGCCGCTTGGAGCGGCGTCAGATCGCTGTAAGGCAACTGCAAGGACGCAGAGAGCAACCGCGGCTTAAGGAGAGAGTAAATCACACTAGAAATTGTACTGGGCAGTAGAAATACAGGCTTTAGCTGCCACGCAGAATGAATTCTGGCTACATGCAAAGGGCCGACGATCATGACGCCGGCCAGTCCTCACCTTTCCAGTCAGCAGCTCCCACAGAACAATCCCAAAACTGAACACATCTGCCTTATTGTCGTAAGGCCGATGCTCAATGACCTGCACCAAGGCAAAAAACGGAATCAACAACACAAGAAGAGCGAAGACAGCCGCCCGGCTGCGCTCTTTCTCTGGCAAAACATTCCAAACCAGCGTGCTCAAGAACACGGAAAGCAGAAAGGAAGCAAGGGCGCATCAAAGTACAGCAAACCAAGAGGCCGGAGGGGATGCAAGTCCAGCTGTTCTTCCGCTCTGCACAAACTAATTTGCAATCAGTCATGGCATGCAACATGCATCACTTGACAAAGTCTAAAGCGCAACAGCAAACTATCAAGCCTTCGGCTCGAGTTGAGCACTTTTGTGAAACATATACGAGAGCTGGCTCACTTCGGGCGCCATCCAGCGGTATGTTCCTGTCTCGGCCGTCATGATCCCGCTCTGCGCCTGGACCCGGGCCACCCCAAAGTCGGCCACCTTGACCACCTGCACAGCAAGCGTCCTCAAGGCGTTACGAGGGCCAGCTCAGGAGGAAGCATGGGTGGAGCAGCATCACTGGACCACCTGGCGCTGCGATAGGAAACGTCCCATGTCGACACGTTTATCCACGTGTGACCCAGTTAAAAAGAAAATGCTATTAAACAGATCGGTTGCCCTGCAAAGCGCGTTACGGCCCACATCTTCGTACAGGCGAACCCAAGCGACGGACCCAATCAACCAGAGCACTTCGTCAGCTTACAATAATAGCTTGCAAACCAGACATTCTTATGATCAGGAACTCGAACCTGATGAAGCAACCTTGCCATCGTCACTTTACAAGACTTTCCAAGGAAACGGACATATCGGCCCCGATAACTCGGAATAGCCTAGGACCCAACCGTTGACTTCAACCCCGAAATATGTCCATCATGAGTTCCCAACGGCTAATAAGCTCCCACAAAACACCGCAGCAAATAGAAGTCGGACGATCTATATATATTGAGTCTGCTTGTGCGCCACGCTGACGGCACAGCACATTCGAAGTAAAGAGATGTAGGATCAACCGACAGACCCTGACCAGAATAACATCCCAAGAGAACCAAGATCTTCCCCTTGGGCGCTCTCGACATCAGAGTACACGGAGGAGCGGACTGGCACAGATTGCCTTGAGGGGCAATTTGAACTCAGAGATCCTAGGCGGCGCAGCTTAAGCAGGGTGTCGCGCATTAACTTACATCGTTTTCGTCCATGAGCAGGTTTGCCGCCTTCAAGTCCCTGTGAATGATGTTGTTCTGATGCAGGTAGTCCATGCCCTTCGACACGTCGATCCCAATCTTCAAGAGCAGAGGCAATCGGATAGCTGCCTTCTGCTTGTGCAGGTAGTCGTAAACACTGCCTCCCGACATGAACTCTGCAGAGGCGGCCACGGCGACAATAAACAGGCCGCCGAGTAAACAGGCTTCCCCGGGTAGATGGGCCCAGCGTTCCTTAAGTAAGCAACCTGATCCAAGCGACTAAGGGATTGACTGGAATCTGCAGCCTAAATAGCTCCATTAAAGCTCTAACTCGTTCCTGAGAGAGTGGCTCCGAAGAGACCAAACTAAACTGGCTCCCGATCGCAAAATCGAATATGACGATGCACAATGGAGGGCTCAGATTCATACCTGTAACAATAGACAGATTTGGAGGCTTCGTGCATGCCCCAATGAATTGCACAACGTTCTTGTGCCGCACTTTCCTGCAAAACATTAGAGATGTCGGATATCAGGTCTCCACGTTTGAGGCGAATGTACGCACAAACTTCATGTCAGGGGCAACTCTGACCAGGAACAAACATAGAGACCCACCCCATGTGTCCTTCTGAAACATTGAGATGGACAAAGTTATTCAACCACTCATGTATTCTAAACTTTATGTATCTGACTGCTGTACTTATAACAAACCTAGGCAAACACCTGCACATACAGATCGACACTGCAGCTGCACCAGGAAACTCTAAGACTTTTGTTCGACAGTCCTGTAGCGGCACCTTTGCAGGAGTGCCTCAGCCATGGCAAATCCGCGCTGGCACTGGAAGACAATGAGGCTGTGAACCAGTAGGTCCGACTTCCGCCCGGCCAGTCTTTTGAGCGCCAAAATCAAACATTTTGAAAGTTTCAAAGAAAGGGAGAAGCTGTCCAAGGTGAGGGTGGCGACCCCTCACCGCATGATGTAAACTTCCTGAGCGAATTCCTGCTGCAGGTTTTCGTTAAGTCTCTCCGGCTTCAGAATCTTGATCGCCACATCCTGGCCGCAGTACGATCCTCTGAACAGGTCCCCGAAGGACCCTGAAGCCACCTTGTGAAGGAGCTTCAGCTGGCTGCTGTCAATCTCCCAATCGTCGGTTCCGTCACTTGGGATCCGCACATGTCCACTTGGCACAGTAGGAGGAATAACAGCTGCAGGCAGGCCCACCGCGGGCGCCTTTGCGTACTTGCCGTTCTGCACAGGATTCTATGTCAGGACGCTCATAATGACTGGACTTCCGAGAGACGAAAACCTTGTTTGTAGAGACTGGACTTGCAAAAGACGAAAACCCTGCTTGTACAGCAGAGATTCAAAAACAGCACAAGTCTTGCATGAAGGGGACCGATCAATGCAATTTCAAGAGTTTGTCGAGACTCACCTCCATCTCCGTCAGTCGGGCTTTCAGATGAGACTGCAACTCTTGGACATCCTACAAAAGAGGCGAAATATGTTGTGTCATGCTTTTTAACTTCAACTACCAGCTCAAGATAAACTCACCAGCACGAGCTAGGGCAAAAGATTCATTTGCTTGCAAGAGCACGATTGATGAATCAGATCAAAGAGATTTACAAGAGCAGCGAGGAGCGCCACAACCTTGGACTCTGGAGTGATACTTCTAACCTACCTCAGTTGACCAGCCGTCCACAACGAACACGTCAAGTGAGTAGCCATCCACAGTGGAGAAAACATGTGCTTCCCGGATGTTCAGCCCAACATCTGCCAAGAGAGCCGACAACTGCAAAGTGCATAGGGGAGGTCTGAGAACATGGACAAAAGCTTGGCAATCAAAATTGTATTCTCAGGCACATGAAAGACAATGTTGGCTGGCTCGAAGGGCGTTCAAGAGGCTAAGAAATGGGCCACTCTGCGCAGGATACGCGATTTGCCAGGGGTTGCACTCGCTGATAGCACAATGGAATAGAGGGCGTCGGTCTTTTCCTACCTGACTCAGCAGCTTTGGCTTGTCCACAGTAGAGATGGTCACCTCGTGCATTGGCGCATGGGGCGCCCTGGAACTGCAGACAAACATAAGTATTTGATACCGACTTTTTATTTCTGCCTTCGAACTCTCACACGCGTCGAGCAGAAAGGAATCCGACATTCAGAATGTGACAATTTCCGATGCACCACAAGCAGAGTCAACTCTCATAAAAGTCAGAGATTGGCGAAACTGGACGGAAGTAAAGAGTTGCAAGACATACCTTGTGGGAGATGGTTGCCCAACGGACCCTTTTTCGTCAGCATCTGGGGCAGACTTGTTCAGATCCAGTGCCAGGGCCTCCAGGTTGGGCGAGGAACCAAACGCAGGAGGTGGATGCACACTGCAAAAGTAGATTGACAAGGTGGCTAAATATTTGCTCAAAGTCGTTGAATGCAAGTAATCAGGCATGACTGGCTGTTGCAACTCGCACCCCAGGCAAAGTGAAGACGCCTCAATGTGGAGGACTCTTGTGGCTGAACCTCTGAAGCCCACTTCCTCGGGACAAGCAAAGTTCTCGGCTCACCTCAACCTCCGCACAGCCGGGTGTACCGCCACATCATCGCTCTCTCCTGGAGGAGACCCTCTGAGTGACGAATCAGAGGAACCATCATTGAAGTCATTCACTGGGACTAGCTGCAATCAAAAAGAGATTTCAGAACCGACTAAAAGTCAACACGTGCTTCCAAAGCTCGTTGCTGACAGCTCCAAAGAAACAGTGAGCTCAAAACTGCGAAGGTTGCCAGCCTAAGTTTCAATTTTGCAACTTCAGAAATACTAATCCAAGAGGCTGTCTAGGTATCCAATTGGATGCAGCGAAGTGCACTTACATGTACCGCTCTGACAAAGAAGGCTGGACGAGTTGCAGGATCCTTTGCCAATTCAAGAAGCTTCTTGTGAGTGAGGACGTCTTCTGCTCGCTCTGTGTTTACGTCAAGAGCATACCTGCAAATTGCAAGATCATTGTCATCGGCTTCATTGATAACGGTTTGGTAATTTGACCCAAACCATCATGTGTCATGCTTGCAAGAACGTTGAGGAGCACAACTGAACTTCAGCCCACTCGCCAACCGATTGAAACCCTCACCTTGTTGGCAGCCTGTTGAAATGTGCCTGCAGTTCCTCGATAAATCCAGGTGTGTTGACAGACGCATCCCCGTACTCGGCCAACCTTTTGTATACCTCCTCACAAACATCCTGCTTCACGCGCTGCCTATTCATGGTCGGGGACATGCTTCCGCTCTCACCCCCGCTACCACCCCTGCTCTTGGTTTTTATACTGCTGGGGCCCTCCATTATGTATCGGAGATGCCACAACTCTCAGAGCACTAGAGTTACTCACAAGCGTCTTTGAGGAGTAATCAAGAGCAGCTGAATTCAAGAAATTATTATTCAAAAGGTTTCTTGGACCATTCAAGATTGTCAGTGAAAGAAGAAACAGTGCCAGATGGTGGATGATGGTGCTTGCTGCCTAGGGCAGGCATCCAGTTCTTCAGGTCGAAACACTGGTCTGGCAATCAGGAGGTTGGGTGATGTCCATTGAGCTCAAATCAGGCTTCTGTAGGGCGCAGATTGTAAATGTCTGCCCGCATCTTGCTCGGTTGCTGTCATCTTTGATTTGCAGACTGCTCTGCCACCAGACGTCCTTTCCTAGGTGGCCCAACGCCTCATCCACAGCATAAAAGATGCCGCCCTGATCCTCTGGCTCCTCCTGTCGATCCTCACCAACGGAAGCCCTCGAGTTCCTTCTTCAAGTTCTTGTGATCGCGGCTGGATGGGCCGTTGCCAATGCCAGTTGGCTGGTTCAAATCACTATTATAGTATCGTCATGCAGAATGGTCACAGAATGCGGCCCGGGCCCTGGAGAACCGAGGCTCCTTTGCCTGAACACGCTGTTTCGGAAATTTAGCCCATGCCCAGGGTCTTTCCACTGATTACCGATGTAACGGAAATGGTTAGAACACGAACCTCCAAGTAGAGGATCCGAACCAGGCTGTAACAACATACAAATGCTACATGCACAACCTTAAACCTCGATTGCAACCGTCGGGTTGACCGAGCTACGGTATAACAATACCGCTTTGTTCGGAGGGACGCCTGGTTGCGCAAATCTGACCGTTCAAGAATCAGGATTCGCCATCCAACGGGCATGGTATGGTGAAGCTCTATATGAAGGTAGGAATTATCATGCAGCATCTTTGCAAATTGAAACATGCTGTTCAAAGTTCGAACTCACATGCAATGTGATTGCAGGTGACTCCGAGTCCGTTTGAGGAGCTAAGCTCAGCCTGAGGCTTAAAGTTGGAAGTTGATCAGGATGGGCTGTCTCAGCCTCACACCCTTTTCTCAACAGCGTGTTGGCTAGGTACTTGTTCAGACGAATGGAACTTCTCAGCCTCAGGCTTTGAGTGAAGCATTCTGAAGGGCAGAACCTTGCGATGTTTCATCTTTTAAAGATCACTGCTGCGAGTGTTCACTTCACGACAAATGGAGCGGATCCTGAGGACTGCAAGGCTTTCAGGGACTCTCAATCTGAGCGGCAGAGATCTAAGGTATGGTGAAAAGTTTCGAGTGCTTTTATGTACGTCAAAACACAACCGTAGAGTACTCCAGTGATGTCGTGTCGTCCGATGCTCAAGTACATGCTTTAACCATGTTTTGGTCTGCCGAACTTTCATGCTCATCGAGCGAATTGGATTTTGTCATCTTTCTGGGTGCCTCATGCTTTCTGAAAAACCCAGCTTTTTTGTGCAGCTCTGTTCCTGATGGTGTCTACCAGATACAGGCTACAATTGACCCTGATGAGAAGTGGTGGGAGGTAAGCATCTCAGAACTTGGCCTGACCATCTGAGGCTACAGACCCACAGCAGGTATCGTATAATCAGCTTGCTTTCCTTTGGCAAGTGTGTGTCGGGCGGGCGCTGCCAAATCAAGACGAACACGAGAAAGCAGAAACTTATTACCACCACCAGAGTACTGGAAGGAATGCTACCGGAGGTAAAAAGCAGATACTCAAACTACCCCCATTAGAGTATCTAGAAGTCGGGGCAACATTAGTAAATGAATGAGTCAAAATCGATTGAAGTAACAATTGTAGCTACAACAAGGGGCCTGACTGTTGAAGAAAGCCCGGCACATTTGGCAATCTGCAAGGATGCTCAAATCCCATCTTTGTCCCCAATCAGGTCATGCTTCTTTTACTGAGTGGCCAAGTCTTGTGCGGTGGCGGCTACTCTTTGCGCCCCGTATGCAGCTTTTTCATGTTTCTTCTGCTTTCTTCAGGTTGTGGACCTCCAGAAGTTGACACTGTCGCACAATGTTATCAGTGTTCTGGATGATTCACTTGGTGGGCTTGTTACCCTGACCCTACTGGACCTAAGTCACAATAAGCTGACAAGCCTTCCAGCTACAATTGGCAGGTAAGTTCAAGGGATGCCCGTTTGAAGTAGCCCCACACATTCGTGTTTGCTTGTCAATTGTGGAGACAATCTGGTCCTCTTCTGCTTACCTTCTCAGGATACGGTGAGGGACATACAATTATCTGGAAGCCAACACCTCTGTGCCTTGATTTATAGTATCTGCACTGAGCATAGTAGAGAATCAGCCAAGACTTACTGAAGCTCGGAGTCCGCTCACTAACCAACCACATACTTCTCTTCCACAACTGCAGTATTCAAGCGTTGAAGTCATTGGACGTCAGCAACAATTCTTTGACCTGCCTGCCTGAAAGTTTGAGCGAGCTTGCAAGCCTTGTGAGGTAATAGTTCCACTTTCTGGATATGACCCTGTCTTGTGGGAGATGGTACTTTCTTTTTCCCCCTAATGGTTGAAGCGTCCTGTAATTGAAAGTGCCCAACCACTTGCTCAGCATCAGCTTATCAGCTAGTAGTACGGAAGTAGCAACCTTTCCCTTGCTGGATCTCTCGAAGATGTTGCAACATGCTATCAAATATAGGTGTCGTCAGTGGGTTTGAATGAAACGCCTGCAGGTTGTCTTGTGGGTCAAACCAGTTAACCGCACTCCCCAACAACCTTGGGCGTTGTTCGGAGTTGGTAGAATTCAAGGTAAGCAAACTGCATGCACAAGGTGGCCACCTCTTTCTTTCTAAGCAACATTCGTTCATTCTCAGCAACTCCTGCATTGGGTGATGCCTTCACGTCGTCTGTTAGTCATATGGAGCCATTTGCAGGATTGACAGCCATTGGAAGATTGAAACATAGAATGTTTCGTTTGGCAGGTCCCAAACAACCGCTTGGCCGCGCTCCCTGCCAACCTGCACCATCTTTCAAAGCTGATGACTCTCGATCTTGAGGGCAATCTGCTTCCTTCCTTACCTGACGGGATCTTCGCTGGCCTACTGTCGATGACTGATCTCAACATCTGTGAGTAAGAACCTCGCCGCGGTCGCCAGCTGTTGATCTACTTGGTGTTTGATCATACGAATTATGCTTTGGACCAGTCTTTGCTTGAGCCAGTCAACTGTAGGTCTAGGGCGAGTTGAAGGCTGAGAAACCATTTCAGGCCTGTCGTCTGTACGTCCTCCTTCTCTATCACCACTTGTCTTCATCCATTTGGCCCTGTTCTGTTTCTTGACATTAAGTTTGTAATCCCCACAGCCAAGAATGTTCTGGCTTCGGTGCCCGCTAGCATGGGAGCCCTGTCTTCCTTGACGCGATTGGATCTCCGACAGAACAGTGAGTGTCTTTATGCTGATTGCTGCTAAGTGTCCCTCACTTCAAATTCCTGTCACCGCACTGGACTGGCATGGTTGCGGAGACGTCCTGTGATGACAAGGGGCAAATTCTGTTGCAACATCGAGTAATCTGCCAGCAAACCTTAAACCCTTTCAACTTTCTCAGGCTGTCTGAATTGTTGTGTCTCTTTGTGTACAGAATTGACGACTCTTCCACTGGGCCTAGGAAGATGTGCGAAGCTGGCCGAGCTATATTTAGGGTACGCCCACCTCTCTGCTTCTCGTTTCAATCGCACGAAAGAGCTGGCTTTGAACAGAATTGGGGAACTTCTTTGTGAATTCTTGGGATAAAGATTGTCTAAGATTCTCAGAGTAATCAAATCAGATACGATCTTGGTACTAGCTTGACTTGCGTCAATCGTTTCTATTGTTCATTGGAAATGTCTGACAGCACACAGCTTGCCTAAAACTGTGCGTGGTGTGCCAGGCTTAACAATCTGCAGCAGCTGCCCGAAGATTTTGCCAGCCTATCAAAGCTGAGCACGCTGGACGTACGGGACAACCAGGTACAGCTGGTCCCCTTCGAACAACTGCCATGCTTTTAATGTGATGCGCTTAACGCCCCACGCGGACAGTCGTCTATGCTGAAGCAGGCTTTGTTTGAAATGATGACCGAAGCTGTTCGGACTTTCTGGTTCACCCCAACGTGATGGACCAACCTTTTCAAGTTTACCTGACACAGTACCCATCCTGCTCATGCAGTTAGGGGAGTACCCAGCCGCCTTGTGCTCTCTCGGTTTGTCGTTGCTGGACTTGAGCAACAACGATCTGTCGGGGCTGCCCGCTGAACTTGGTGAGCTGGTGGGAGCAGCCTCATCTGACCTGCAAACGTAAGCACTTTCCTTTCCAGATTTTCCAGAGGATAGCACTTAATTTTAACCCGAGAACCTGTCAGTCACCGACTTTTACATCGTGCATCGTTCGTGCTTTTTGGTGGTTTTGAGAACCCAGTTGACCTTCTTCTTCCGCAGGCTTCATGACGAGCCTTCGGCGGCTGGTTCTGGACGGGAACGCCCTGCGCTCTCTCCGAAGGTGAGCGTGGTCTGACGGTGCGACCGTATCTTCGTGGTTGCATCGTCGACCTGGCTGTTAAAAGCGGGCTTCCGTTGATTTTTCTTCTCAAGTTTGGTATACCGCCGGCGACTCCTAGCTTGCCCTGACCGGCAAAAGAATACTCTTGACGGCCAGTCCAAATGGTTCTTTTCACTTCAGTCTGTTCCAACGTCTGCAGTTCACTGGTCAGCGGGCCAACGTCCAACCTGCTGGCCTATCTTCGTAGCCGAGTCGCTTCGGAAGAAGGTAAGGGATTGTTCTACGCGCGCTCGTGTTTGATGTGCAGTGCTGAACACCTTAATGCTCACAGCTCCTGACATCTTTGACGCTAGATGGGAGGTATCTCCTGTTGCCAGAAGCAAGGCTTGCACCGTCCCCGGAGCAGTTTGAGATGATGCGGTCAAAAGTCGTGGTTTTCGCAATCTGAAACCCGTTCCGCTGGAAGGACGTTTCTCTTGAAAAAGCTTGAGCCACACCTCTGGCTGGATGCAGATCGCAAAGAGGCCCCCAAGGCAAGCTCCGGCAACATTTTTGCAGCAGACGTCTCGCAACAATCAGCAACTGCCGCCAGAACTGCTGCCAGCAGTGGGGTAACAAGACGGGTCGGCTTGACTTTCCGTCTACACGTTGCGTCCAATTTGACCCCAGCCCCGCACGTCCGGCCTTCCAGACATCGTCCAAGATTCCTGGCTTTTCACTTCGTCCGGTTTGCAGTCCGAAGGTCCTCCTAAGGCGTTGCCTCTCCTCCTTTCTGCTCTGATATTTTTCCTCACTCTCTCGTAAGCTGTCGGTAAATGAGTTGCTATCAACCACGTTCCACACTGTGAGCAGATCTGGACATATCCGTGTATCAGCTGTTTTCGGTGCTCAAAAATGCCCGTGGCTGCTTCCAGGTCCTGTCGTTGGTCGATAAGGGCTTGACGGAAGTACCCTCGGAAGCCTGGGAGGTTGGCGGGTCCATCACGACGCTCGACTTGAGCCGGAATAAGATCAGCAGCCTCCCAGGGGAACTGCGAGCCTGCACGGCCCTGACTGTAAGCAGTCGTACAACTTCCGCGTTGGCACTGACCTGCCGAAAAGCTGGTGGACTTTGTCAGGGTTGGAGGGTCCGGTCCAACTCGACGTAGCTCCGTGCTATAGACCACAACTTTCTTTTACTTGCGCAAAGAACCATCACTTTTCGAGGACGGAATCTTACAATTCCTATCTGTTTCCCGCCCCCAGTTAAAACCCTCCGGCTGCTACCCTGATACACATGCTCCTAACAATTGCTTCGAACCTTCTCCTGCAGGGGCTGCTCTTGTCCGACAACGCGTTCATCGAGTGGCCGGCGCCAGGTCTTTCTGGCGTCCCGACCTTACGGACCCTCTCGCTCGCTCGCAACCCGCTCCGAGTGCTGCCTGATGACGCGTTCCGCTTGGCTTCCCTGCAAGCGCTCCGATCGCTGGACCTGACGGGTACACGAGCGGCACTGCCACCTGGGCCGGCCTTGTCATGCTTGTCCCATCTCGAAGAACTTCGTCTGGGGTGAGGACTGGGTCCCGGAAGAGAGGCACCTGTCGTCCTTTGGCTTGAAAGAAGATTGAGACCGGGGGTGGTGGAGCAGAAGGGACTTCATTGTTCGTGCGTAGTCTCTATTGTTTTGCTAACGTCTTGGATCTGTGGTATCGCTGCTTCCAAGCGTTCAGTGAGGTCGACTGCCCCATGAATCCGTCGAATCGTGAAAAGGTGCACTTTTGGCTAGGAAAGTCACCGTCATTCGTGCTTTCATAACGCTCGTCAACCCTTTCCGTGCAGGCAGACGAACTTGCAGGACATCCCGTCCGACCTGGCGCAGCTGACTGCCTTACGGATACTGGATGTCAGCCAGAATCGGCTCACCGTCGTGCCAGAGGTACGTGATGCTTCCTGTACCCAATCGGCAGGCCGTGAAGTAGCAGGGTTTTTGGGACCTTGATACATGATGAGGCCGGCTTCATGTTTGCGTCCATTTCAAAGCAGGGCACGCTCTTCAAGTGACGAGTTGCCTGGGTTTTGTCTCAGGATCGCTTGAAGCAGTTGGATCTGCATAGATTGAACTGTTCAGAAGAGTTGCGTGGCCGCGGAATAGCAGGATGATGGTTCTGAACAGACTCCTCTAAGGCACGGATAACATATCACTGAGCCGGACCGTAAGTTGAGCCTGATCCGTTGAGCTGTCTCCAGTTCCTCGGTGGCATGACGTCCCTTGAGGAGCTGGACCTGAGCAACAACAACATCTCTGCGCTCCCCCCGCAACTGGTAAGTGATTGTACTCTTGTCTACTCCTTCAGCGACTGTTTGCGTTCCCTTTTCGATCTTGAAAGTAAATCGTCGAAGCCTTTGCTCATGTCGCCTATCATGAGCCGCTGCAAGTTTTGTCCAACATTTGGTTCCCTGTCGTTTGCAGGGCCTTCTAGAGTCATCATTGCGGTCGCTTAAAGTGGAGGGCAATCCCCTACGAACGTAAGCGAACGTCCATGAAATTTCGAATATGAACGGAGGCTTACTTACGTCACTGCTTTCTACACCTCAGCCAACGGAAGAAGAGTTTGTTCGTCACTTGCAGAGCATTACTGCGCTCCGTACCCTGGTTGGTCGAGGCACCATTTCAGGCCATGTACTCTTGTTGCTCTCCGTTCTTGATGTTGTCAATTGCTGCCGTGACTCAATTGCTTCGCCTCCAACTATGCGCACTGTTTGACGAGCATCGACTTTTGTGGCCCAGAATCCAGTAATTACTGTCTCTTGAACCTCTGCTCCTTCTCAAACTGTTGCAGAATCCGGCGTGCCGTGCTGGATCGCGGAACAAAGGCCCTATTAGAGTATTTGAAGGATAAGATTCCTTGTTAGCGCTGAAGCGCAAGCTGCATCGTGTGGAATGCTAAGGAGTTGAGTAGGCCTTGATCCATACCCAACAGTGCCCAGTCGCAGTGATCTAGATTGCTGCCTTTGAGTAACGAACAAAGGGGCAGCTACGAGTTCCAAGCTGTAATGTACACAAGGTGAAATGCAATCGAGCTGCTATATCCTTGTGTCTATTCGCCAGCTCAGGCTCGACCCTATGTCAGCATGTCGAACCGACGTCGGCTCCAAAGAACTGCCTTGTACATGTACCTTTTTTGTTGTGCCTCATCTGAAGCGATAGACGGGTTCCTAATATTATGAAGTTCTTCTCACGTCAAGTTCAGTTGTTGATTGTTGCACATGCATGCGCAGACCTTTTATGGTGAACATGGCCAAATGAAAGTCTTGCTAGCCCGCTTGTTCAAGCTACGTGCATGTACTGCATAGCTAGAGACTAGTTGATAGAGCAGCCAGCTTTCGAATGGAAGCTGCTCATACCTACAACGCTACCAAGTCTTGAACATCTGTCCGATGTTGTTTTGCCGTTCGCGACTTGAGTCCGACTTGACTCGGGCTAGACTGTGTGGCAGTGTGGGGCAAAAGTTTGGTACCTACCTACTCAGGATTGCGAGTCGCAAGTTGGACATGATGAGCCATCCTCACCGTTCCTTAAGATTCGTCTTGCTGTGCTTGGCAAATCGACGGTACAGTGAGCAGCAAAAGGCTGATCAGATCTTGCGAAATCAGCGTACAAGGAAAAACAAGTTCCGAGTCCAGACTCCAGACTCCAGAGTCCAGTCTCCTGTGCTTTTACATCTAGGACATCCTAGCTGACACTGCCCTGGCACACAGGATGTAGGTGGGAGCTGTGGAAGGGCTTGTTTCAAAATTACAGATCTCGAGCCTGAGGTAAGGTAGTAGTTTTCGAGCGCCATCATGGCGCGGGAGCAGGGCTTTGTTCTCCTCTCCTCTCTGGTCCTGGCCATTGCCTTCGCCACGTCAGGGGTGTCTGCCATCACCAGTCCTGCCGATGTCACTGCCATCAGGAATCTTTACACCGCCCTTGGGAGGCCCGCTAAGCTGGCGCTTTGGGCAGATCCACTTTTGGCGCTTGACCCGTGTAACGGCACCGGCCCCGCTGTTCCCTCAATCAACTGCACGCTCGCGGCGCCACCAGCGACATATGTGATCACAACTGTGGATTTGAGGAACACAGGTGTGGCGCCCGCTCCTGCCCGAAACCAGGGCAGTGCCAGCATTGTTGACAGACTGAGCCCCTTCCATGTGCTAATGGACAATGCTGGTGTCAGAACTTGAAAAAGGCACCAGGGAAAGTGTTCAATTGCTGAGCCACGTTCTGTCGTTTGCAGGTCCTTACAGTGGGGTCGCTCCCCCAGAGATCGGAGCCTTCCCCAGCCTGCAAAACCTCTATCTCACGGGCCTCAACTTTTCTGGCATTCCCACCGCCGTTGGGGGGCTGCAACAACTTCAAACTCTGGCCATCGACAACAATGTCATCACCACGCTACCCAATGAACTTGCCAACATTAAGAACCTTACGTCTCTCACCCTGGGCGGAAACCAGTTTTCTATTCTGCCACCCGTTGTCCCGCTGCTGACCAGCCTCATCCGCCTAGATCTGAGCTATAACTACTGGGCGCAGCCCTTCCCAGAGACCATGGGCAACTTGAGAAGTCTCCAGGCCTTCATCGCAATGAGCTCCAACCTCCAGACTGCGTTTGGCGGACCTTACTTCCCAGCTTGGATGCTCAACCTCAAAGTCCTTGGAGAGATCATTCTGGATTTCAACCCTACTTTTGGAGCAACCCTGAATGCCACTCTTGGCACTTTGCCCCTGCTTGGATACCTCAGCTGTGTACAATGTGGACTCAAAGGTACGAAATATTGAAACGCACTATTTACTCCCTTCCGTTTCAATAATTGTGGGTGGCAACGGCCGCTTCCTGTTGCATTTGAGGATAGGGGCTCTGGTTGCAACTGGCCTTCTGACCGTCAAAGAGAGGTTTTGACCATTTTCTGAAAAAGTAGGATCGCGAGTACAGCACGTGCTTGCTATCGCGGGCCAAGCTGTGCTAGCAACCAAGGTTACTGGCACTTTGGACATAGGAGTACCCGGCAGGATACTCACCAAGTGGAATGATACAGCTTGACAGGCTTACCTTGCGTCGCGGAATTTGAACATAATAAGCATGAGGCACTGTCTGGTGACTGGCATGGGACGGTAGACAAGGGCACCTTGCAAAACGGGTTGTGCTTCTTGGGACAGTGGATTGAGTACCGAGGGTTTTCTGTGTCTGACTATATTGCCTGCCAGCTTCAAAGCTGTTTGCTTTGTAAACGGCGATGATATGGAATGTGCTTGACGTTAAGAAATCTCTTTTCTGGGACCTGGTTTTGTTTCTTTTCTGGCAAACACCTGTTCCGTTGTTTGGAAATGTTTTCGCATCAAATTGACCGCAATGGTTTTCTGCAGGCCCCATCCCCGCAACATTTGGACAGTCCCAGTACCTTGGGGCACTCCACCTGTCCAACAACTTTTTGAACGGCACCATCCCCCCTCCTTTGGGAAATCTGTCCCTCTATCTCCACGATCTGAAGTTGGACCAGAACAACTTGACTGGCCCAATCCCTCCGGAGGTGAGTGCTGGCGGCCACTCTCAGTGCCCTTCGTGTGCACTTTCAGCAAGCTGCGTGCCTCTCTTGCAAGCCCGTAGCCAATGATCCACCACAAAACGCTCATAGAGCTTGTCAGTAACCAAACAGCCAAGTACTCCCTGTTCACGAAATACTTCCGAGCAAGCCCCGGGAGGGCAGTGGCAGTGCAGACAAGTGGCAATCGGCAAGTACAGCCTCCATGAGGAATTGGGCCAAGGTCAGACGCCGGCAGTACTGCTCCCAAAGCTGTACCAGCGGTGTTGTCAGTCTTGGTTTGTTGCTTGGTGCGCAGCTGGCCAAGCTCCAGACGGTGTACCTGGACCTGAGCTCCAACCAACTGAATGGCACCCTGCCCCTCGAGTTTTACAACGCCACGGGCGTCATCTATCTGCAAAACAATCAGCTCACGGGGCCACTGCCCTACTTCCTGAACAAAACGGCGGCCCAGTTCATCGTCACCAACAACAAGTTCTGCTCGAACGTCATTGGTCAGCTCTGCGGCAACGTGACGGACTCCTATATCTTGAGAGCTCTCCGGGTAAGGACAACTCCACTTTCGGTTGAGAGGCTGGCCCGTACATTATGCCTGGACGGTGACATGTTCTGAGGACAAGGACACCGCGACGAGTCTTTGTTGCATGTCCAAAACTGTTTTGTAACGTTCTTGCTAAGTCTATTATAGATGAAGAGGGAATCCTGCCTCGTTCGAAATCAAGTCTTAAGGGGTATCCACGTCGACGAAAAGCGGCTCAATCACTCTTTAAAAGAGTCTGCAGGTCTGAAGCGAACCCAGGCTCTGTTGTTTGTGCAAACTTCAATGCTCCTTCGTTTGCCGCTGCCTGAGTGGAGCATTGGCCAACGCAGCTGCTTGCTGGACTTATTATCTCCATTGGATCCCTTTGCTATAGTCGACGTCCAGGCGCATGTTGTTCTCTTCGCCACACCAGACATAGAACTTTTTCCAGAGGAAGCAAACTGGGCAGAGATGTTAGTCATTTCCATATGTTCAGACCCATACGCCCATCCTACATTACAGCCCTCGCTTGGTTCATCAGGCCCGAGGTTGGATACACGTTTTTACCTAGGAATATCCAGGTCAACTTTTCGTTTGCCTCACCCGTCCTGCTTGTTGTTTGTTGTCCAGTACTCGCTAGGCAACCCGCCGCTGCTCCGCAACTGGACGGGCGATGCTCCCTGCAACTCGTCCTGGGCCGGGGTGACCTGCAACTCTACGACAGGGGAGTCGGCAGTGGCGGTGAATGCATCACGGGTTCAGGCGTTTGGGACCATCCCCGACGTCATCGGCGGCCTCACCGGCCTGCAGAGCCTGGACCTGAGCTACAACAGCATCATCGGTGAGGCATAACACCCAGGAGCGCCTCCTTTACCCTGCTGCGCTGACGAATGCCGGGTGTTTGAAGTGCGCGAACGCTTTTGTCTGCGTCGCTGTCGGGCGATCTTGAAGAAGCCGTTGGTGTCTCCAAAGCGATTAGAAAGGGGTCTTTCGAACCTGCAATCAGGCTCGTGATGTGAGGAGGAATAGCGAAGCAGTCGGATAGCGGAGCAAATGAAGTTGGGAAGTTTGGCCGAAACCTTTGACAGGCACACCCAGTACGCAGCCATGTTGAGAAAACCGGGCTTCCTGCCACGAACGAGTGCTCGTTTCCACAGGCAGGCCACGAGCGGCGCCCTTGGCAGCCATAGGCGTGCCGGCAGTTCTCGTTTCTTGTCCTCGCTCACTGGTATTCCTTCCCTCAGGCTCTCTCCCCTCGTCGCTGGGCAATTTGACGAACCTGGTGACGCTGCTGCTGAACAACAACGCCCTGAACGGGAGCATCCCCGCGTCCCTGGCCGCGCTGCCCAGCCTGCAGACGGTCGACCTGTCGTACAACCGGTATCCCGCGGGGGCGCTGCCAGCCGGCCTCACCAACGTGACCAACATCAACAACCAGACGGCAGCGGTCAGCAGCAGCCCTGCTCCTGGAGTCCTTTCATACGTTTGCAAGCGTGTTTCTTTTAGAATGAACTGCATATCTCGTCGACGCTTTTCTGCTCCGGTATCCAGCAAGTTTCCGTAGTGCTCTTCTTCAGTAGTTGCTCGACGTTCAGTAACGGTACATCTGCTTTCTGTTGGACCTCTCGTTTCTCGTCAAGGTAACCCAAGCCAAAGCTCCGAGAAAGATTTAAGTTGACGTCAAGAGTGGAGGCGTCCGGAGAAGGGTTGCTGGTGCCGGCTTTGATCCGGATGCCCCTCGCAAGCTGGCCGCGTCCGTGTCATGCCGCTGTGGCGGCCCTGCTCTTGCTTTGCCCTGCTCTTGTCCACGTCCGAGTTCGTGGATATTCCTCCTGTACTTGCCATCTGTATCAATAGACGGTGACTTGGTGCAGTAAGTTCCTGACACAGTCACCTCGGCTTTTGTAGGTAGCTCGTTAGCTTGACTCAAGTGAAGACAAGGTGGCTATGAGGCTCATCTCGGGCAGTTACCCGGGTCTAGGTGGAATGATACCAGATTAGCAAGGGGCTGCCTGCCAAGGCAAAGGACATCCGGTCTTGGCAAGTGTCCAATAGGCTTTTACTGCGGATCTTAACTTATTGAGGACTGCACCTAAAATTCTAGATTAGTTGGAGAAAAGAGTGTCGAGTCTTTGTTTTACCGTTGCTGTTGTTGCCAACTCTTATCTTATATCAACTGTCATACGTTTTATCGCGCTAAGCCAAAGCTGGATTGCTACGATCGCTTTTTTGAGCCTTTCTAACTATTGGCCCGGGCGGCTGTCTCGATGTCTTGAAAAGTCGAAGGTTGGGCCGGACATGGGCTCCTCGTCGTCCAGTTGTCTTCCGCCCTCTTCCCTCACGCAATGGTTGTAGTCTAGGTGTCGGCACTTACCTCTAGGTTCGTACACATGGTACAAACGTAATGGCCAAGTTGCCCGACAACTTGGGCTGTCGGAGTTTACGACTCGGAGTTGGCAACGCATACGTGACCATGTCATGTATTGTTTTTTATAATAGCACATGCAATCATGTCGGTTCTAGTAGCTGACAGTCCCCTGCGCATGCGCACAAGGCTGACGGAAGTCGGAGCCGCGCTACAGTAGTAGCATGTGGGATCGGACATGTGCAGACAATGATGCATGGGTACTGGCCAAAAGCGTTCAGCGCATGATCACGTGCCTTTGATTCAATTGCGGTCTAGCTACATCCCTTTCAAGATCGGTGCTCGCTAGATAGCATGCCAATCCTATAGCTCTAATAAGTTGTTAGCTCGTAGTCCCAGTAAGAACATGCATAAGCTGCAGCAGGGCAAATTGTTCACCCTAGTGTAGCATGCAACTGAGATACGGTAGGGTAGCTAGGCGTTCGCACCTCGAACATTGATCTCCATGTATGCCATGGAAGCCTATGGCCCATGGGCTACGGCGCTTTGATAAGAGAACATCATTATCATCAGAAAGTACGTGTACACATGGTCTTCAATCAAGATGAGAGGCGAACGCTTGCTTACCGATCGGCGCCCTACTCATCTTTAAACGGCTGCTTGCCAGTCTGACGAGAAGAAGTACGGTACGGTGAGCACAGACCTGATATGTTGGTTGGTCGAATATTCGACTCGCCTCGCTGCAAATTGGTGACTGCTCATTTATAGAGAATGTGGGGTGGCGACCATGGATACATGTTCCATGTATAAGCACGCAGGATAGTGGCGACGATGCATTGTGCCCTGTGTGCACCCATGCAAAGGCTGCCTGGACGAGATACGCAAACACATCACAAATGTACGTCTTTAGATCCATTCGCAGACCCTCCGTTTGGAAAGGATTCTGAACGTCCTCGAAGCTCCCATATCTTGACGCACATGTCATCACTTGCGGATGCAAGCAATCTCGGGTCCTGCATACAAAGTGTCGAGCAGCTTGATATCTTGCGCTCCGAGCAGACAGCACGTGAAGCTTAACCCGACTCAGTCTGCCCCAGCACATGCCAGGTGAACGACCAGACAAACATGTATCGTCACACTGCCTGAGTAAAGTGTGGATGTTTTGACAAGCGGACGAACATACAACACAAAAACGGAGCAAAGCAGCATCGAAAGGCCAAAAGACTGGGCAACGCAAGCATCGAATCAGTGGTGAGAAAGTCACGAATTCTTACCGTAGGATGCCATCGTACGCAGTTCACGTCTGTACTGTGTGCCTTTTCCTTCTTGGCCACTTGACTGAATGTAGGTTGCCCAGTCTGCGAAGTAAGGACGTCCGAAGCATCGATCAGGAGGCTTCACGAACATAGACCAAAAGAAATCGGCTGCAGCAGCGAGCTTTTGTATTCATGGTCCTTGCGCCAAAAGGAAGGCCCGCCCAAGACCTGCCGTTAAAATGGCTATTTCCACGACAGGCAACCGCCATGCAGCCGCCATTTGGTGAACATACAACTTTTCGCATCAAATCTGCCATCGGCTCTCAAATGCTCCGAGCATGATTTCCAATCGTAGAGCGTCCGAAGAAAGGCATCGAACGGCTTAAGATCAGGAACCATGCTCGAAGAACTTGCAATCCTTTGGCAAGTTTGACGCTATTAGTTGCTTGGTTCGAAGCCACCATGAGGCCAGGGCGGAACGCGACGATACTCCATGATATGCCCAAGGGATCCTTCTGAAACAAGACTGTCGTTTTAGCATGACCTTCTCCTGTGCTATCACTTCTCCCGCCCTCGACTGAAGCTTGATCAGCCCCGATTGACTTTCTAGTATAGCCGGAGAACCAACTCAAGTTCGTGCTATAAGACCAGGTAGACCAATTGGTATCCTTAGTTGGCCAACCTTGGAGATCATTTCACCACCTTCGCGAGACTTTACTCAAGACGGGAGCACACAGACACTTCTCGAAATACGCGTCTTCCTTGGACAAGGTGTTAGCCGCCTGGTTAGGTCGGACGAACTTTATCTGTCTGGCATGCGTTTGAAGAGCCAATTGGCTGGCGCAGGAGAAGACTTACCGTGGAGGGTGGCTCCTCATCGTCGGCAAAAATGCGGATGGCGTCGTCCCCAGATGCTGACGCGATCAGGCCGTTCATCCTGCAGGAACGAAGCACTAGAGCCAAGTCGTGCCAGGAAGCAGCGTGATGTGTCGCCGAGAAGCTTCAATGTGCTGAGAAATCGAGCATGCCACGGCTTTAAACAGAGTGGCTCGCCGAGCAACAGTCAGACGCCTGCAAGCTCGAAACTCAAGGTAGACCAGGCGAAGAAAGTGAGCCAAGATGAGGAGAGAAGACCGAACACTAGTACTGCCAAGCATCCTCGTTCGATCTTTGGGATGTCGCGATGGCCTTGCCTTGCAACGACGGAGCTCCACACTCACACTGAAACCTGGCATCCTAAGCCAACCTGCCAAATCTGGAATCTCTGTAGCGCAACCAGCAGCGCCACCGCCCAGCAGAGGGCAGACCCCGTGTCTCGTGCTGCTGACCGTCGATGTGGCGGCTCACCTGGACCAGTCGACGCTGAAGATGGTCCGCTCGTGGTACCCCGAAATGGTGCTCACGTGCTTCCTGCAAGGGGGGGGGGCACCGGCTGTCAATCGGTGCAGGCTGGGGTGAGGAAGAGCTGGCGGTGATCGACTCATTAGTGCAGCAATCCTGCCCGCCACAGTCGCCCGTCATCACGGTGCACTGAAGTCCTTGGCGAGACCACACTTGGAGCGGGCTTCCTACCATCGGGTAATATTAATATCAACCCGAATGAACTCATTTCATCCTGTTCGAAGTTCCATTTAAATTTCACCCATTCCTTCAGAGAGAGCACAGGGAGACTCGATGGTGGAACTGACTGGGAAAATGTTGGTGCTATCAGCTCGAGCCGCCTTACCAGGCGCCCGCACCTGCGCCCATGCTGGTGGTCGGGTCGGTGTGCGTGTCCCACACCTTCAGGGTCAGGTCGTCGCTGCAAAAACAAAAGCGGATTACACGTCGGACGGATTGAAGGGACTGTCGGCCGGAGTTACCTTGCTGCCTCGAGAACGTTGAAAGGTCATCATTTTCTACGATCGGACAGGAACCGCCAACTGATTGATCTTCGCTCGTCGAAGACCTCACCGACCAAATCGATCTTAACAGAACCTTGCAAACCGAGGAAGACGACCCTTCTGTCTTGGCGGGCATCCGACGACCTTACCTGCAGGACACCATCCGATCTCCTGTGCTGTCGAAAGCGACCCCCCACACTGTGGACGTGTGCCCCTGCGCTGCGGACGAGAGCGTCTGAACACACCGCCAGTCGTCCTCGTCCCCATCCTCGGCCCAGACCTGGCAGAGTGTGCGCTTGAGCAAAGTGAGAGGCGCATCAAGAAAGTGCCGGACGAGATGCATTAAAAGACGTCTTAAAAAGGTTTACATTTGTTGATGCAAGAAGTTTCAGACGGCTTCAGACTTTGGCGGACCTTCGGAGACGACCTGAGGACTGAGCCGTTCGGTACTGCCCTGTCAAAAGACTTCGTTCACAAACTAAGCTTTCTACAATTGCAGAAAGATTCTAGAGAGCCACAAGAAAGCTTCTACAGAGAGCAGCAGGCAAAGAAGAGGTGTAACCAAGTCACCAGATCCATTTAAAATGAAATACGTCTTTCCTTTAAATGCTATCTAATTGCAAGTTCCGACTCCTCTTTAAGCCCCTACGCCTTCTTGCGGCTCACCTTGATGGTGTCGTCATAGCTGGCGGACACGAGCAAGTCGCGCGTGGGGTGCCAGCGCACCATCTTGACGTCCTGGCTGTGGCCCTGCAGCACCGATACACACTCGTACTCGTTGCCCGGCTGCGCCTCCCAGATCCACACGCTCTTGTCCCGGCTGCACGTCGCTAGCAAGTTGCCCCCAGCGTTCCAAGCGACGCTCTTCACCTCGTTCTCATGGCCCTGGGCACAAGGGGGCAGAACAATCAGGCAAGGAGAGAGGAACTTGCATCTGTTTTCACACATACATGCGATCAGTGCATTCAAGAGGTTCAACTCTTGCTGAAACAGATTGAATCAAGTTGCTCCGGCTTGGATTGATTTGTCTGATTCTCTCAGAGTCAGTCATTTTTCGTTCTGGGGTGAAGAGCCCACCTCAAGCGAAGCCACGCATTCGAACTCTCCACCAGTCTGCTCCCAGATGGCTGCGGTGGCATCAAAGCTTGCGGTGGCCAGAAACTTGCCGTCTGGGGACCACTCACAGGAGCGCACAGTCCGGTGGTGCGACTCCTCCAGGATGGCCTGCGCCCCAAAACGTGCTGCCGTCAGAGAGAAAGAATTGAAGGTTTCAAAGACACCCATCTGGAAAACAATCGAGAGTTGCCAGTCTAGCGGCGGTACTGAAAACAACAATTTCAGTGATGCTAGGAGGCCATGCAAATACTCATCACGTCACCATCATTAATGGTTTCATTGCAAAGGCCTACCTTGCAGACCCATCTGGTGCCTGGCCCTGCTTCTCTGGCCCACACTCTCACGGTCTTGTCTCCGCTGCAGGAGGCCAGGGCATCCCCCGAAGGTGCCCATGCCGCGCTCCATACCCGGTCGCTGTGCCCCTCCAAGCACTGCACCTCGTGCAGGCTTAAGCCCGGGGCTGCTTCCACCATCGCTTGCCCGTGTCCTCAAAGTCAACGTGACACCAGAGTGCAGCTGTGAAAGAACAAGAGTGTGGACAGCTGTAGGATTCAATAGCAGAAGCGAATATCGACTGGGAGGGGCAGTGTTGCTGCAATGACGATCTTTTTGCATACTTTTTACTTGAAGCTTTTCGGTAAGAAGCCCAGATGCAGCGATGAATTGAGAGGCGTTTGTGTGTGAAACCAGATGAAGTTCAAGCACATGACTGACCTTACCAGACATACGAACTGAGGATCTCATGATCAATTGCACACTCAAAGACAATGCTGCAACACTTTCTAGTTGATTACAGGGTGGTGCAAGCTTAGCACATCTGATTCACCTTTTTGAGCGTCGTTGCACCCTCGGAGTACAGGTTCAGCTTCTTGCACCTAGGGGATACATAAGCTGGTTCCTTCTCAGAGTGGATGACTTCAAGTACCGTAAGGTAACTGCTGATTTTGTAGAAAGCTTTCTCTTTCCAAAGTCCGGGTCCTCAACAGTCAACTTCCCTTGTCGTGTAGTAGAGATTGTGTCAGAGACAGAGGGAAAGGTCGCCGCCACCACTGCACTGGCCGTGAACTTTGAAGAGTGGCGGAAGCTCAGAACATTTGAAGTTCTGAATCTAGAACTTGAACCTGAACTTGAACTTGAAGTTGAAGACACAGATTTTCGAGTTCGTTGTCAGCACGAAGCGCAAGAGCGGGCTTTCAGCGCCAGCTCGAAATACCTGGTATCAGGTAGGGATAGAATCGAGCCCTTGGCCTTGGCTTTGTGAGTTTTTTTGGCATTCGTCAAGGACGGGGAGAAGAGGTTCGTGCCTCTAACTTACTGGAAAGGAGACTGCCTACCACAAGGATGGAGGGTTTATCGCGAGAGGACCTCGATAGGCTGCAGTTTTTCCAACAAACCAGGGAGGATGCGGAAGAGGTCCACAAGCACAACCCAGAGGATGCAGATGTAAGGGACGATGCTATCGAGACTGTCTCGGCATTGCGTCCTCTTTGGATTTTACATTGGAAGGATTATTTGCCTGTGCCTTACAGACTTTGTCGGCATTGCTTGGGTGGCTTGGGTGGACAGGGGGTTTCAACATTGGCCCTTTCTGAATGTGCGGATTATGGTCTCGATAAAGGGGTTTTGTGCAGGTGCATTTGTGATTCTTATCATGGTGTGTTCCTGCATGCAGAACCTCACGCGATGGGGTGGTGCACTCATGGAGCTCGCTCAGGTTCCTGGAGTGGACTCCTCAAATTTGATGGACGGTAAGTTGTCAGAAGCTGTTGAACGCGCAACGGTGCTCATGATAGAGCTCAGTGAAAGAGCGCTTACGCTCTGAATGCTGGAGCCGCATGGGAACTTTGATCATAGCATTAAGATCGCAGTGGGCAGGTTGGATTGGCGGCAGTGACGATGGATTGGTCTGATGGTTCTTCTGCGGATTTGGCAATCTTCTCAGCTGTTGAAATCATCGCGTCAGTTGTGATAGAGTGGTTGCCCCATATGTGATCAGTCTTGCTGTGAATCTCTGCAGAGGCCGCAGCCAAGCTTCAGATGGCGCTCAAAGTGAACCCTAAGAAGCATGATGCCCTCTGGTGTCTGGGCAACGTACATACCCAGCAGGGCTTCATGGTGCGGGAGGCTTCGGAAGCGAACAAGTTCTTTGACAAGGCGAATGCGCTCTTCCAACGAGCTCTGGATGAGGTACGGCAGTTCTCGCAGGCTTCCAGGCGCATCCTTTGCTACATTGGCAGTGACGCTGAGGTTGGCGATTGTGTTGCCAGAGGTGGCGGTAAAATGGCAGTGTTGTTTGCCTGTAGCGTGTGGGCGTTTGAAGGTGGTCATTGTTGTAGACAATATAACCAGTCTTGTCAAATCACAGTTTAAGGGCCAAGGTATGAAGGGCCAGAGCAGTTTCCGCCGCCAAGCATGATGATGAAGCCTTCAAATCTATTGTTTGTGGCCGCCTTCCGCCAAAGCAGGGGCCTGTCGTGTACGTGGCTGTGCAACAGGATGTTCTGGTCTGTGGTGATCAATGCTGGTCGTTGGGCAGTTCCTTTGTCAGCCCTGAGCTCGTCCCTGTGTTTGCAGGAGCCCCACAACCCCATGTACAAGCATGGCCTCGAGATGTCCACAAAGGTAGGCCCAGCGAAAATTTCGTCAGGGATTGCTAGGTCTCCTTCACGTTGCCTGTTTCTGCAACACCTTCCCTGTCATGCTGGCAATGAAGGTGGTGTCCCCGTATGAGCCCGGTAGATTGCTTTTCGACTATTTTACTTCGTTTCATTGTCGACACCCTTGTTTTCCCAGGCCCCGGGCCTCTTTCAAGAGCTGCATGAGGAGCTCCGGGCGCGAGAAGCCGAGATTACCCCCGTCAGCAGCGGGACGGGAGCGGGGCCAACGGTGAGAGGACTAGACTGACAGACGCTTGGTGGGGTGGAGTATATCGGTCCGAAAAACGGCAGTGTTGCTCCTCAGTTTTCGTCGAAGTTCAGACCCATGTTGGAGCATGCGCAAAGCGCGAACTTCCTTGATTAATCTGGGTGCTCTTTGTTGGTCAAGTTGGGCTGACGATGTGATTATAGCATCTAGCAACTTGGCAATGAACTCGAAGCCACTGAAATCTTGTTCGAATCGGCAGACAAAGGTGCCAGTTTGGTCTTCATACAGGCTTCTGCAAGGCAGAAAAAGAAGCAGACCGATAGTGACTTCAAGTATGATGTCATCGGATGGGTAGTGATGATTGGAATCGCCGTGGCCTGGCTTGGAGTCGCAGCATCGAAGGCAGCACCGACGCCATCGTCAACGCCCGCACTGAGGTGAATGTAGGTGGGCAGACTGGGTTCTTGTCAGACTGTTAGGTGGTTGGCTCTCAGCTGTAAGCAGGTTTGAGGTGAGGTTTTGTAGTTCGAGAGAATAATGATTGGAAATAGGTCACAAATGCAAGGCTTGGGGACTTTTGTACATCTGGTCGAACATCTAAAAGCTAGTGGCAGGGAAGATCAGTGAGACTGCAGTATTGCTGGGTGCCTCTAATGTGGTGCTTGTTTTGGTCCTAATCATTGATGCTGTTACTCGATAGAGATGAGTCTCGAGGTCCAAGCCCCTCTCTTCTAGTGTATTTACTCCGATGCATCCCGTTATGACTACACGAGACTTCTTTGTGGAAAATGGTTCGATGACAAGGCAAGTATGGACTTCCGCTGAGCTTCATCAAAGATCGCCTTTTTCTCATCACCTCGGCCATTGCTTTTTATATATCAGTTTAGTTTACTTCGTCCGTGCGAGTTGGTAAAGGCTTGGAAACCCTCTTGATATACCGCGAGCATTGTGGATGTATTTGTCACATAGGTCAGAGGTGGGCTTGCGCAGTTCGGGATGTCCACCCCATCCTTTTTCCGGATCATGAGGCGTCTTATGTAACTCAAAGGAGACCATGTCGAGAAGGTTTTTCCATCATAAGATGGTTCGTCGGTGACAACGAAGACATCTTGGCCATATTAGTACTCTCGTATATGTCTCTTTCAGAAGCTCCGTTTATTGGAGCCGTCGATGCACAACACTCTGGACCGATGCTCCCAAAAATTTTGTTGTTTGTCGCTTTTGGGTTTTAATTCATTTGCAACAATGGCCGACAGTATTGCTATAGCCGAGCTTCTTCTCCTCATTCAACTTAGTGTTGCAAGCATGCAAGACCTCCATGCATGCTTGGGTTTGGCCTAGATCCCAGCGAGGAGGATGTCAAACCTTCACGGGCCCTGATATGACCCAGATACAGTACCTATCACGTTGAAGTTGACCCTGCATGGGCTCGGGTTTAGGTATACTATTAGCTAAACATTTGCTACAACTTTAATAGCGAGCAAAATTTAGCTAAGCTAAACCAAAAATCGAATCGGATGCCCCATGCAAAATTCTGTAGGATATAGCAGACGGGGCCAATTTCGGTACCACTGAATGCAGTGGCAGTGAACTCTACGTTGTTACCGGTATACGCACATCTACCGTACAATCTTTGGGTCGAGTTATTCGGACGGGATCGTAGCCCTTATTTGAGAGCCACAGCATAAGAGAGTCGTCGATTTGCCATAAAAGATTCTACGCGAGCGTTATAACTTGATATTTCGGGTGGGATTTGCATTGCCTGTTACGTAAAGATATTCTGGTTTCATGGTTCGGGCCAGCGCTAGAATAAATGCAGCTGGCCTGCCGCAGTACAGTACCTAGAGGCTATATCTAGTGCCGTAAGTGTACGGTATTACCGTAGGTACTTGTAACCTAGACAACGTTACAGTATGTACACTGTACACGAGATACTCAAGTCCATCAAGATCATGCTGCATTGGGAAGGAAGCTGCTTCTACCGTAGCAGAGTTGGATTCTTTATGGACTGCTGTGGCGCGCTTGGGGCAGTGCAAATTTTACAACACTGCACGAGGGCCGGATGATTAGAGTACCAGCACTGATCTCTCTCGATAAATGTGTTGGTCCTTTTGCAACTCCTTCTGCTCAAAGCTGTAGAGTGTCATTGCCGGGGCCCTGTAGGCCATTGAAGAAAGTCCCTCGCGCGCCTTCCTTCAAGCTGTCTGCAGGAGCTCGTATATTGTAACCATCCGCTCCATCAAATGAAGCCGGCAGCTGAAAGTTGACCACATTGAGCGTACCATGGGCAGCTTGGGTGTCCCTGCCGGTGGCCCATCCGTGAGTGGGCGGGATGCGTTGACCGAATTGCTCAAGTCCAAAACATGTGTCGGGCTAGGGCTGGACGAGGCCCTGTTCGCCCAGCTAGCTAGCTCCGCCGATGGTCAGGCTGCCATCACAGCCTTTCTGGAGGATGAACGAGCTGCTGACACCCCACTGCTGGTGTACGAGGTCAGGACCGAAGTCATCAGGAAGAAAGAAGCGTCTGGCGTTGCTCCAAAGGGGGAGGATGTCACAGAGGAAGACGGGGAGTCACCCACAAAGTCCACAGAAGAGGAGGGAAGCAGAGAAACAGCTGGGGAGGCGAGCCAGCCTGCAGACGGGGCGAGCGGAAGCAATGCGGGCACCAGCGATGGCTCGGCGCTCGCAGCGCGGATAAGCGGCATTGTCCCACGGGAGTCGAGCAGCGGCCGGCTCTCTGTGGCTGCATTGGCGGGGCCCTCGAGGCGGGCGTCCACGCTGGCGGCCAGCTCACGCAGAGAGTCGGCGCTAGTACACCCGGAGCCCCTCGCTGAGGCAACGGAGTCTGATGGGAAAGTGGCGGAAGCGGAGGAGGCCGGCCCACCACCGCAGGAGGCAGTGGAGGTGGAAACAGTGGTGGAGCTGCGGGCATGCACGGGCACCCTACCAGAGGGCACTGCAGGGCGGGCGGTGTACTTTACCAAGAAAGAGGCGGGGAAGCTTCGTTCAAAGGACGGGATTGAGTGTGGGGTGCTGGCCGAGGGGCCGTCGCTGCGTGCGCTGGAAGTGGTAAGGCGTGACGCGCTGGCCTAAGAAGTGGCTGGTGTCTTCTGGAGGGTTCTTTGATAGTGCCCCTCTGCCGGTCTTTTCAAATGCTATCGCCAATGCACCATCCTTGGAATGCTTGTGAAAGCTATCAACACTTCTGTATCAAGCCATCCCCATTAAGGGGTAAGAAAGCCACAACCAGTGGCTCTCTTCGACCCATTGCTTGTACACCTGGGCTGTTGGCACTGAGGTTGGCCTGATGCCTGATCCCCATCGGCCCCGTTCTCCCAAGTTTGGCCGCCTGTAAGAGCATCATCGATCCTCTGTGGGTGTCTGCGTGTGCATGTGCAGCTGCTATCTCAGATCTACCTGCCCATGCTGTCCTCTGCGGGGGCCCGGCAGAAGCAGGGTGGTGAGGCTGGGGCTGCCGGCAAGCAGGGTGACACATCCAGGAATGAACTCCTGAGCAGCATGCACAAGTTCGCAGCGCAGGTACAAACCATTTTGAAGCAGCTTTGTGACCTAGCATTCGGGTGCTCTTGACACCGCATGACATCGGACATCAATGCCATTAGTTTGAAAGTGGTCATATCTCATGCACATTTGAGGTCATGTATCCTTTCGTTGTTCTGTCTGCCCAATGTTGTTTTACTGGCTGGCGGTGGGCTTCTTGGCACCGCAGCGTTTGCTATTGATTTCTTTCGAAGTGCAATGGTGCACCAGCCCTCTGACTGGGCGTGTTCTGTTGTGGGCCCCCAGGTGGCCCACGTGAGCCAGCAGTTGACAGGGGACGTCCAGCTGGTTATGACGCGCGTCACCATTGACAATGTCGCTGAAGCAGCCGCCGACTCGGACCTCCTCCTCAAGGTGCGCTCCTCCACTGCAATCAATCGGCCCCTCCGGGCTGGTCTAAATGGGTTGTCGTTCACATCAGACGAGAGAGGACTGGTTCTAATCGGCTCTAGTGACAACAGAAGCGCACGCAAATTGGGTGACAACAGAAGCGCACGCAACTAGCAGGCCGGGAGAACTTGTTTGGCCTTTCTGAAAGCATCGGTTGAAAAGCTGCAACGGGAAGACGCAATAATGGGACTATTTTCGCAGCCCTCATTGGACTCAACATGGAGCCGTCCATGCTGATCTCGGTGATCATCACGCCCGTCTCTTTGTGCCCCGCAGCTGGAGGAGGCGACGGCGGAGTGGACAGTGCTGCTGGGGGCGGCGCTGCAGAAGGAGGCGGGCAAGGTGCCCCAGGGGAAGGGGCCCCTGGCGGAGATTGAGTTTTGGCGCGAGCGCAACGCGTCGCTGGGCAGCCTGTACGAGCAGCTGAACACGCCGCAGGCCAAGAAGGTGGTGGCCACGCTGGAGGCCGGCAGCGGGGACGCCAACCTGCTCATGCGCTTCAAGGCGCAGGTCAGTGGCGGAAGCGCAGCGGCGCTCATGCCAGGCGCACAATTGTTGTGGCTGGGACGGCTGAAGAATGAGGCTAAGCGCCGGTTGGAAGCAGCCATTTGCGAAGGGGAAGGCACACCTGTCCACACCGGTAGCTTCTGGAGGGCCTGAGTGCCACAACAGCCGGCTTGCTTTTGGGCCCGGTTAGGAAGAACACGAGGGATCCGGGCATCGAGGAGTGACATCTAAGGTTGGATGAATCGAACCCACTGCTTGCAAAACCAACTTCTAATAGCTATTCCAGATTCAGCTTAATCACAAATGGGCGGATCGCTGGACAAAATTCTTTTTCTGACGGGCGGCGGTGGTCTCGCGTGTGTGCAGTCCAATGAGCTGACCCAACTGTACATAGAAGCGCAAGACAACGTCAAGTTCTTGAGCACCCTGGAACGGCACTTCAAGGTACGCTTCTGCAATACGCCCGGCCTCGCGTCTCTTATCTTCCGGCTTCTGCCCGTGGCCGTTTCTCGGCTTTAGGCCAACAAGAATCTACTCGCCTATGGAGCTTTTCAGGTCCACAGATCTGCTAAACGTTCTGGCCGTGACGCTATTTCTCCCACATGTGTTGCCCTGCGCCTGAAGCAGAGAGCAGGTCCGGCTTTTGACTTCGCTTTGGGATTGAGGGGACGGGGCGTTGCTGACGTATGCCTGCGCTGGGCCGCAGAACCTGGCCCACGGGTCGCTGTCGAGCATTTTGGACACGCTGCCGCCGCTGATGAACGCGCTGCGCATGGTGTGGATCATCAGCCGCCACTACAGCGACGACGTGCGCATGGGCAACCTCTTCGAGCGCATCGCCAACGAGGTGCGCCCCCGGCCGCGGCCGCCGGCAGCTCTTTGTGCCATGGGAAGAGAGCCAAAAGAACTCAGGGCCTCAACACATGTCACCTTATTTTAACGGCAAACGCTCGCGTCCTGGGTGTGCTCCGCAAAGTGCCAACTGCTCAATCTCGTCAAGAGCTGATGCATCCTGGAGGACACCGTGTTTCCAAAAGCAGTGGCTGTGCAACTCCAAAGAGCGTTTCAAATACCGCTTCCCAGAGATGCGTCTTGCCGTGCTGACGTGGGGAATCCTGTGCGTGAGCAGATTGGCGACAAGGTGGCGGAGCAGGTGGACCTGAAGACGCTCTTCCAGCTGCCTCCCACCGAGACGCAGCACCTCATCGACACGGGCAAGGCCGTGCTCGACACCTGGAGCGAGGTCTACCTGCAGGTGCGGGCTACCTCACCCACAATGCGCATCAAGCGGTTGCTCGTGTAATGGCAGACACTAGTCTGGCATTTCAGCCACTTTACTACAAGCAGTCGGATCTTCTCACTGTGGCGCCATTTCGGTCAATGCCTCTTGCTGACGTGTCCGCCAGCTGCTCTGATACGGGCGTCCCCCCTGGCTTCCCGCAGGTGCGCGAGCGCATCGAGGCGTCGGGGCGCGACGCGCGGTGGGAGTTCGACCGGAAGCGGCTGTTCGAGAGGAGCGCGTACATGGCGAGCGTGCTGGCGGACGTGCGGCGCGTGGTGGGCGTCGTGGACGACTTCCGCCGCTTCCTGGGGCCGGAGCTCAAGGCCGTCACGGGGGATCCCCAGGGCATCGATGACGTCATCCAGCGCGTGGACGCCATGGTGGAGCCCATTCAGACGCTGCCGTTCCACGCGTTCGACAAGAAGTTCGCCAGCCACTGGGCCGCGGTGATCGCCAAGTTCACGTTGGACAAGGAGGCCATCGAGCGCGCGACGCGGTCGTTCATCGACACGTCGTTCAAGAAGCTGCGCAGCGCGGAAGGCGCCTTCGAGCTGCTGCAGAACTTCAAGAGCATCAAGAGCGAGGGCGCCATCAACCGCCAGATGATGGACAAGTTCAACGACATCCTCGCGCAGTTCTCGCGCGAGATCGACGCCACGCGCGAGCTGTTCGAGCTGCGCGCGGCGTCCCCGCCCGCGACGCGCAACCAGCCGCCGGTGGCGGGCGCGATCTCGTGGGCGCGCAGCCTGTTTGGGCGCGTGCGCAAGACGATGCAGAAGCTGGACGACGGGCAGCTGCTGAGCGAGGAGGCGGGGCACGAGGTGCACAAGAACTACGTCGGCCTCGCCAAGCAGATGCTGGCCTTCGAGAAAACGTGGTTCGCCGGCTGGGCCGCCTCCGTGGACGCGCTCGCGCTCGCGCACCTGAAGCAGCCCATCCTGCGCCGCGAGGGCGACGGCCACGTGGTGGTCAACTTCCACCCGGACCTCACGCGCATCATGCGCGAGGCGCGCTACCTGGACCGCATGGGCTTCAAGATCCCGGAAATGGCGCTCAACATCACGCTCCAGGTAAGGCCCACCTGAGTTGCCGTACCTCTCGAACACTCGGAATGTAGTCCTTCAATGTGGTAATTGTGTATAGACCAGGATGTCGGTAGACTTAAGTCTGTAGCTCGGTTGTCCTTGTTACTCTGAGCATAAAGTAGCTTCCAGTTTTAACGTTACTGGGAAAGAGGTGCACGACATTGATGCAATTGCTGCGTAAGTATATCTCTGGCCTCTTTATCATCATTCAGGACAGAACTCCTGACCTAGCGCCTGCGCTTGAGTCAAAAGTAGCCTCGAGGTTTTTCTGCTGCGTGCCCGCTGACGGCGGGTATGCGCGGCGCGTGCGCAGGAGGAGAAGTACGTGGGGTACGTGGCGGCGCTGGGCGGCATGCTGGGCCACTACTGGGCGGTGGTGGGCGTGCTGACGCCGACGGAGGGGCGGCTGCTGGCGGGCAAGCTGGAGCAGCTGGAGCGGTGCCTGGACCCCGGCTTCTCGCCGCTCAACTGGAACGCGCTCGGCATCCCGGACTTCGTCGCCGCCGCCAACAAGGCCATCAACGAGTTCCAGGCGCTCGTCAACCAGGTCAGCGCGCACAACCCGCGCGGGAACCGTAGGATGCAAGCCCTTCTATGATGGGGTCGAGTTTCAAAATCAAAGTTTCAGGCTTCAGTTGAAGGACAAGGTCCTCGGACAAGAAACGTTTCATTTCTTGAAAAGCTTCTGTATCAAAAACGGCCGTGACTTAGCTGCCACGGAGCGGCTCTGTGCTTCCGATCTGCAAATGAACGGGATGCTCCGCACTCCAGGCTGAGTCGGATCTCTTCCGTTTGTGCAGATCCAGAAGAACAGCGCCATCATCGAGAAGGCCATCAGCTCGCTGGCCCGGTCGAAGCTGGTGCAGGCGCCGCCCCCCGGCGAGGGCGACGTGGCGGACCTGCAGGAGCTCTTCGAGCACGTCGAGCGGCAGCGCACCGAGGCTGTCGAGGGCATGCTCAAAAAGTGAGCGGGCGCCGCGCAAGGATTAGCGATTTGCGATTTGACTGCTGGAAGGGATCTTCCGAGGAGTTTTAGAAGTCCGTCTTACAGAGAGTGGCTGATTCAATCTCTCTTGTGTTCAAGTAAGGAGAGCTTGCGGTAGAAGACCCAAGTGCAGTGAGGGACCAAAGTGGCGAAGTTGATTGTTCAGAGCGTGCGAAGTTCGCACTGCATCCCCTCCAGTCACACTCTGGGTTCCGCTCGCGGCTGAGCGTGTTGCGGGGGTGTGGGTGCAGGTACCGCAGCATCGCGCCGCTGTTGGGCAAGGTGGAGGAGCTGGTGGCGGCCAGCAACAGCGGGCGCAGCCCTGCGCTGGCGGACTACTACGCCTTCTGGGAGCGGCGCATCTTCGCCGCGCTCAACCAGGCCGTCGCCGCCGGCATGGCCAAGCTGCAGCACCTCTTCACCGGCCAGCCCAGAAAGGTGCGCCGCCTTTTCAGCGCGAGCCGAGCGCTTGTCTAGTAAAGCAGGACCTCGGTTTAAAGAACTGAAACCTTGTGCTCAACCGCGGCAAGTCTTCCCAATCAGGGGCTGCTTTTGAAGAAGATGGTTGACCTTTTTGTCAGAGATTGACACAAACGCTGCATCTGGAAACTAGTCAAAATCCTGAATCTACTTTAATGCTGCTCTGGTTGTTGCTGACGTGCCGTGCCGTGTCGTGTGGCGTGCAGTCGTCCGGCGGGCGGTCGTCCCCGCCCGTAATGCTGTTCCGGCTGACCACCTCGCTGAGCCCGCCCGAGATCCTGGTCCAGCCCGCCGTCAGCGAGGTCACTAAGCTCCTCTCCAGGATGGTGAGCCGCCGTGCCAGGCTCCACCCGCCCCGGCATCAAAGTCTTGCATTCGGAGCGAACAGCCAATCTGAAGTGCAAAATTGGTGGCATGTGCATAGCTTGCGCTGAGATCGAAATGCTGACGAGTGTCTAATGCGGTGCAGGTGCGCAACGTGGTGGAAAGCACCAAGCCGTTTGTGCGGTGGATGGACGGCTCCTGTTTAGAAACGCCGCCGCAGGTGAGGGCTTTTGAGCCTCCCTCCATGCAGGCTCCGCTACGTACTGCGGTGTTAGATTTTACCGGGCTGATCCTCAAGCTTTGCCTTCCATCAAAATAGATTGGCTCACACGTTCAGAGTTTCAAAAACTGCTGCACTCTTGGCGGGCAAACTGAGAGGTGTATACGTTGCTGGATAACACTGTCAATCTACGCAATTGAGTAGTCCGTTCTTACTTCGCCGCGTGCAGAAGACGGGCGCAGACGACGAGGAGCCGTACATCTTTTCCTTCTACAACGACGTTTCCGCCAACAGTCAGGTCAGCACAGCCCTCCAAACACGCCCTGCCAACATTCAAGCCTTTAGATTGGGGCACATGCTGTAGGCTTTCAAGGACGTCTTCGCAAACATAATTGAAAGGTCTAGACTGTCTGTACTACTGGGGTTTGCGTCAAACCTGATCCCGGTCGACGCTGCCTGTGGCGCACTATCTCGCAATAAGCGCTTAGCACGGCATGGTCAATAAGCCGGCGTACCGGAAGCATATGGCCTCCGTCACGAATGCCGAGTTCCCGCCCGACATCTCAACACTAGCCTCTCGATCGGATAGAAACCGCAGCAAGGGTTTGTCGATATCCAATATAAGTATACGGCTTGAAAGCAGGCGAATCCTGCGAGATAGCGTGCGACTTGCAGGGAAAACCGCTATCAGTTTTGACGCAATCCCAAGTACTATGATAGCCTGTGTCTAGAAGTGGGTTTGGAACACTCATTTCTTCAGGCAGCACGATGCACACAACCCGACGCTGTCTTCTTACTGCAACTGCTCCGTCAGTCTCAGCGACGGCCTCTGACGTGCTTTCCCCGGCGGCGTTGCCCCGCAGGTGATCAAGGCGATGCTGACGCTGACGGGGCTGGTGCACAAGGCGACGGCGGGCGTGAGCAAGCACGTGGACGGCTGGCGGCGCTACCAGCACCTGTGGAAGCAGGACAAGGCCGCCACGCTCGACAAGTTCGCCGCCAAGCAGCCGACGTGCGTCGAGTTCGAGGAGAAGCTCGCCAAGTACTCCCGGGTGAGGGCCATAGCATGCAGAATGGCGCTGGGATGGCGGCAGGTGCCTTCGTTATACTTCGAACAGCTCTGCTTGGACGATGGTGCACCGCGGGCTCGGCTGTTAGGCCATCGAAATACTTTTTGCTTCCCCCCCTCCTCTGACTGACCCCGCTCCGACCTTCCTGCGCAGATCGCGGTGGACATCGCCGAGTTGCCCAAGGAGAAGGACGTGGAGTTCGTGCGCGTGGCGAGCCACCAGCTGGCGGACGCGCTGTGCGCTGAGGCGCGCGCGTGGGTGGCGGCGATCGGGCAGGCCATGGCGGAGAGCGACCGCAAGCGCATCGCGGGCATGCACGCGGCCATCGCGCAGTTGGAGGCGGACGTGACGCGGCCGCCCACCAGCCTGGACGACCTGAAAGCCGTGCTCAACGTCGTGGCCGACATCCGCGCGCGCGCCATGGACATGGAACAAGAGTGAGCGCGCGTGCGAGCGGCCGGTCTTGTGGGCAACACTGTCAGCATCTTGGAGTGGTGAATTTGAGTGTCAAGATATATTCAACTGGAGGTCTGTATACCTTGTGGGCACCGTTGATTGGGTTTCTGAAAGCGTGCTCGTTCCTTTTGGTAGAACAATCAATGCTGATGCGCTTGCGCTCTCGCTGCAGGTACGTGGAAATTGAAGAGCGTTGCCGCACGCGCATGCTGTACGGTCTTGGGGGCGACGACGAGGAGACGGCCCAGGCATACGCTATCAGAACCAAGTGAGTGTTGGGCACAGTATGGCAGACCGTATTACCGAGACTGGGGCAGACACAACTCGTTTGTAGCACGACTTCTCTACAAAGGAAGAGAGCGATAGAGCATCATAACTGTTTCAGCCGTTGTGTCTTTGGACAGGCTGTGCGAATAGCATCTAATCAGTCATTTGCGGTGCTAACCCTGTATACGTGAAGGCATGTTGCTGCACATGTTTGGGGGCCTTGACGGGTTGCGGCTTTGCGCGCAGGTGGGTGGAGCTGCAGGGCGTGGCTGTGCGCGTGGACGAGGACTTGGAGGAGGTGAAGAAGAAGTTCACGGCCACCACGCAGGTGCAGGTCGCGGAGTACCACGCGTCCGTGCTGGACCTGCGGGAGAGACTCCGGGACAGCGGCCCGGGGAAGACCGACAACCTGGACCAGGGCCTGGAGCTGCTCAAAACATTCCAGGTCAGCCCCCCTGCTGAATACGAACGCACGGTGGAATGGTGGAACGATTATCGCCCGATACTCTTTTTCGAAAAGGGCGACTTGTGAGGTACGATTCGATGGCCATCATGATTGTTGCAGTTGCCATTGCCATGGCAACAAACTGCCTTCTGAGCTGACACTCTTGCCACCCCTTCGCTAATGAAGTGACGGCGCTGAGGCTGATCAAAGATAATGGCCCTTCGAGAAAAGGCTGGTGTTGGGCTGCCGTCTGAGCCCCGCCCGGGTGTGGCCCTGCGCAGGCGGAGGTGGCGGCCAAGGGCGGCGCGCGCGAGGCGCTGGTGCTGGCGCAGAAGCTGTTCGACCTGCCCATCACGTCGTACCCGGAGCTGCTGGAGGTGGACGCGGAGCTGCGCAGCCTGGCGCAGATCTTCGAGCTGTACACCGACTTCAGCGCCGCCGTCAAGGCCGCGTCGTCCATGCTGTGGGCGGAGCTGGACATCGGGCGCCTGGTGGGCGCGCAGGAGGAGTTCGGGGGGCGGCTCAAGCGGATGAAGCACCTCAAGGCGCTGCCCACCTACGGCCTGCTGGAGGCCAAGCTCAAGGAGTTCCAGGACTCGCTCCCGCTCATCCAGGTGCACCCGCGGACAGGCTCTGCCTACCTTCTCGGCTTCACCGATCACAACGGGTCTGATATGGAAGCCAATGAAGCGTTACAGACTGACGCTCCCCCCGAAACTTCTGGATGGTGAATGAATTGAAGAGTTTGTATTTGAAGCTCAACCTGCATCGGCAAATGGATGCAAGTCAGGTCTGTATCGTGCCACTCAAGTGCATTTACATCTTCAATTCTAGGGGCAAAAGCTGACTCGTCGAGCTTTACCTGTATGCTGCAGGACCTGAAGAGCGAGGCGCTGCGGCCGCGGCACTGGGAGCGGCTGATGGAGCTGACGGGCAAGCGCTTCGACATGGACCCCAAGAGCTTCACGCTCGGCGCGCTCTTCGCCATGCAGCTCCACAACTACGCCCAGGTGACCGCCCCACTGCTCGCCGCTTGCCCCAAAATAATATGGCTGCATTGAAAAAGATGAGCGGTGCAAATCAGGCCAAAAAGCATAAGAGAGCCGTGATTGGAGACGGGAATTTTGTGCATCATCACTCGTAGGATAAAAGACACATGCGAGAATGAGTTACTAAAGACGGAAGCCGTTCACAGCAAAACAGGGTGTTTGTGTCCATTTTATGGAAGCTGCCGTCAGTAGCAACGGGGGCGAACTTGAAGTTCTTTATTTTTCCAAGGAAAGCAGATTCGTCTTCAAAGCTTCTACTGACCTTTTCCCGCCGCTTTTACCCCTTTTGCCGCAGGTGATCAGCGAGATGGTGGGCGCCGCCAGCAAGGAGCTGAGCATCGAGGCGGAGCTGCGCGGGCTGGCGGAGGTGTGGCGCGAGCAGGCCTTCACGGTGGCCAAGTACACCAAGAACGGCGCCGACCGCGGGTGGGTGCTGCGCGGGGTGGACGAGCTGGCCGTGCTGCTGGAGGACCAGGGGCTCAACCTGCAGTCCATGATGGCCTCGCGCTTCGTGAAGCCGTTCCTGGAGCAGGTGCGCGCGTGGGAGGGCCGCCTGAGCCTGATCGGCGAGGTGTCCGGCGTGTGGGTGGGCGTGCAGCGGCGGTGGCAGTACCTGGAGAGCATCTTCGTGGGCAGCGACGACATCCGGCACCAGCTGCCCGACGAGGCCAAGCGCTTCGACGGCATCGACAAGGCCTGGAAGAAAATCATGGCCGACACCGCCAAGAACCCCAACGTCCTCGACGCCTGCGCCGTCGAGGGCCGCCTCGAGCAGCTGCAGCAACTCTCCGCGCAGCTGGAGACCTGCCAGAAGAGCCTCTCCGAGTGAGCACGCCGGCCGCCCTGGCTCGTCACAGAGCGAGGAGCAACTGCTCTACTGTTTTGCAGTATGGGGATCGTTATGCTCTGGGTCTCTAGCCCTTTGTCTGATCTGTTTGAGCAGCCCGCTCTTCGCTTATCTTTCTAGGGCCTTTTTTCAGGGCCACGAATAAAGTAAGCATCAGACAGAAGTAAGCATCAAGAACTCTCTCAAGGTGGTCAAAAGTGTCCGAGAGCACGTTAATTGTTGAGGCAGCACAGAGCATATTTTGGAAAGAGCTATTTTACGACTCTTAGACATCTGCCTTTTGCTGACGCCGTGCAGGTACTTGGACACGAAGCGGTGTTCGTTCCCGCGCTTCTTCTTCATCAGCGACGACGAGCTGCTGAGCATCCTGGGCACGTCCGACCCGACGAGCGTGCAGGAGCACATGCTCAAGCTCTTCGACAACTGCGCCGCGCTGCGCTTCGGCCGCGGCAACAAGGTCGTCACCGGCATGACGTCCTCCGAGGGCGAGGGCTTCGACTTCCGCGCGCCCGTGTCCACGGAGGGCGCCGTCGAGGTGTGGATGACGGCCGTCGAGGCGGAGATGCGCGCCAGCCTGGCGGCCATTACCAAGGAGGGCGTGTTTTTCTACGCCAAGAAGCCGCGCGCGCGCTGGATCCTGGACAATCTGGGCATGACGACGCTGGTGGGCAGCCAGATCTGGTGGACTTGGGAGGTGGAGGACGGCTTCCGCCGCGTGCGCGCCGGCGGCAAGGGCGCCATGAAGGAGCTGGCCGGCAAGCTGACGGGGCAGCTGGGCGAGCTGGTGGGCATGGTGCGCGGCGAGCTGGGGCCGCTGGACCGCAAAAAAGTGAACGCGCTCATCATCATCGACGTGCACGCGCGCGACATCATCGACGCGTTCGTGCGCGACTCCGTGCTGGACCACCGCGAGTTCGCCTGGGAGTCCCAGCTGCGCTTTTACTGGGACCGCGCCAACGACGACCTCTTCATCAGGTGACCAGCCCCAGCCACGCACGCTCGGCCAGCTCGCAACCGTCTTGAAAACCGTTGGACTGACGCCTTTTCTGAGAAGGGCTGGGTAAGAAGGTCGAGGAACGGCTAACTTGATTGCTGCAGGCCGGAGATGGACGCTGAGGCCCTAGATTGGGGGAGAAAAAGGATCTCAATTTTGAACCCCTGAAGCATTTCGGATTCAAAGACGCCCCCATGGTATCCACATCGGTTTCTGTGCAATATCCTTAATACCTTGCATAATTCATTTGTAAAGCTGAAATTGAGTATGATCTTAAGCCTCTTCACTGATCTGGATGTAGCCTCAAAACGCTCTCAGACCGACTTTCTTTCCCTTGTCTGGGAGGACAGAGTATAGTACACGATGTCGTCTATGAATCTTAAATATAGAAAGTGCTCTTGTGAGCTACTACTTTGTCGAGTTGGTCAAGCCTCCTCTGCATGAGGGTTACCCCCCCCGCTGCCTGGCCTGACCCCTTGGCGCGCGCACGCGCCGACATGGCAAGTGCAGGCAGTGCAGCGGCGAGTTCCGGTACGGCTACGAATACATGGGCCTGAACGGGCGGCTGGTGATCACGGCGCTGACGGACCGGTGCTACATGACGCTGACGACGGCGCTGACGTTCAAGCTGGGCGGCGCGCCGGCGGGCCCCGCGGGGACGGGCAAGACGGAGACGACCAAGGACCTGGCCAAGAGCATGGCGCTGCTGTGCGTGGTGTTCAACTGCGGCGACGGCCTGGACTTCAAGGCCATGGGCAGCATCTTCAGCGGGCTGGTGCAGTGCGGCGCGTGGGGCTGCTTCGACGAGTTCAACCGCATCGACGCCGAGGTGCTCTCCGTCGTGTCCAGCCAGATCAAGCAGATCCAGGAGGCGCTGAAAGCCGACGCGCGGCGGTTCCAGTTCGAGGGCAAGGAGATCCGGCTGGACGGCCGGACGGGCATCTTCATCACGATGAACCCGGGGTACGCGGGGCGGACGGAGCTGCCGGACAACCTGAAGGCGCTCTTCCGGCCGGTGACCATGATCGTGCCGGACCTGCAGCAGATCTGCGAGATCATGCTCTTCTCCGAGGGCTTCGACACCGCCAAGGTCCTCGCCAAGAAGATGACCGTGCTCTACAAGCTCTCGCGCGAGCAGCTGAGCAAGCAGTACCACTACGACTTCGGCCTGCGCGCGCTCAAGTCCGTGCTTGTCATGGCGGGCGCGCTCAAGCGCGGCTCGCCCGACATGGACGAGGCGCTGGTGCTCATGCGCGCGCTGCGCGACATGAACCTGCCCAAGTTCGTGTTCGACGACGTGCCGCTCTTCCTGGGCCTCATCAACGACCTGTTCCCGGGGATGGACTGCCCGCGCGTGCGCTACCCGCAGCTGAACGACGTGATCGAGGCGGACCTGGCGGAGCAGGGGTACCTGGTGGTGACGGAGGCGAGCGGGCAGGTGGACAAGGTCATCCAGCTGTACGAGACCATGATGACGCGCCACACCACCATGGTCGTCGGCCAGACCGGCGGCGGCAAGTCCGTCATCCTCAAGACGCTCGCGCGCGCGCAGACCAAGCTGGGCGTGCCCACCAAGATGACCGTCATCAACCCCAAGGCGCAGCCCACCAGCGAGCTCTACGGCGTGCTCGGTGAGCCGGCCGCGGATGCTCTTGCGAAACGAGGCAGCTCTTCCTGTTGCGGATGTTAACAACCTGTGACTTGGACACCCTACTCCGTGCATACCCAAAGAGCACCTAATCTGCTGTTGACTTGGTTAAGGCCGGTATTGATCTTCCTGTTAGAGCAGTGCGCAAGGATTAGTCTAGATTGAAAGCGATCACTAAAAAGTGTTTCTTAGCTCCGGCCGTTTCTAGAGTCCAATGCTCTCGTCACCACTTGCAACTCGCGGAGGGCAACGAAATCTGTTTTGTGATAAAAGCAGGGATGGCGGCTGACAGCTGTCTGCTGCGCGTGCAGACCCCGACACACGTGACTGGACGGACGGCTTGCTGAGCAGCCTGTTCCGCGAGATGGCGCGGCCGCTGGTGGGCGACAAGGAGGAGCGGCGGTACCTCGTGTTCGACGGCGACGTGGACGCGCTGTGGGTGGAGGACATGAACAGCCTCATGGACGACAACAAGCTGCTCACCCTGCCCAACGGCGAGCGCATCCGCCTGCCCAACCACTGCAAGCTGCTCTTCGAGGTAAAGCCCCGCAGCGTCTTGCCCAGCCCTGGTGCACCCGTTGTAAATTGTCGGGATCTGGAGCAATAGGCTCTGCTTCGAAGAGCTAGATTCCAAATGGCCAGCATTCGAGGTGCAGCAGTAGACGGCTCTCTGCAGTTACAGTCCAGCCGTTTTAGGTTTCATGATCGCCTTCAACAACTTTTGCAGAAAGCTGTCGCTACAAAGAGGCTTCGAAGCTTTGAATCAATGGGTTGAAGTAAGCTGACTCCATGCTTGCTATAACTTGCATATGACTTTAATAGAGAGCAGCTCGCTCATAATGGCGTGTGCACGCAGGTGTTCGACCTGCAGTACGCGTCTCCCGCGACGGTCAGCCGGTGCGGCATGGTCTACGTCGACTCGCGCAACTTGGGCTACAAGCCTTTCATCTGGAAGTGGTGCAACGGCAGGCAGAGGTGAATGCCCGCCCCCAAACGCCTAGCAGGCAGCTGCAGACTCTCAGGAAAGGGAGTTGGCGAAACCAGAAGAGCTGGGTTTTAATCAATTCCGTCCAATGTTTTCCAGTGCGTGGCTCCAAAAGATATACCTATTCACTTCTTTCTTGATCTGCAGAAACAATTGTTAAGAGCGAGCTGCCAGGCCATGGCCTTCAATTTACGCAAGTGTTGGACCAGCTGTGTCATGTAAGGCATCAGAAAAAGAAGAAAAGGCTGTGGCTTTAGCAAGTGTGTCGCTCGCCAACATCTTGATGCAGTTTTAGCAACACTGACTGTCAGGAATCTGTTCATGTGCGTGGCAGCGCTGACGAGGCGGAGGCGCTGCGCGGGCTGATGGCCAAGTACGTGGGGCAGTGCGTGGACTTCGTGCTGGAGGGCGTGGAGGACGACGTCATCACGCGGCGGCTGCGGCAGGCCATCCCCGTGACGGCCCTCAACACCGTCACGCAGCTCTGCACGCTGCTGGACGCCATGCTCACCGACGACAAGGGCATCACCGACCCGCAGGTGAGACAAGCAGGAAAAGCCTCGCCTACAGCGCTGCAGCCGTCCAGCAAGCGGCGTGGCAAAGGCTGCAGCAGGTTCAATACAGGCGTCGACTAAGTCAAGTCGAACATTCCCACAGTCGACGACTCTGATGGCTGAAAAATTTGAAGCACTTAGAGCAGAACGCACCTTCTTGCTTCAGGCCGAGTAAAGTAAGTTTCTTTTGGTATGCGAAAGCGGTCAATTCTTGTTGAATCTGCAGTATGCTTATGTACTCACTAACAAACGCAAGTGATCAAAATCAGCCGCTCTGATACAACCGGCTGACAGGCTACGACTTGCCCTGCTGTTCCGCAGACGTTGGAGGCGGTGTTTTTGTTTTGCGTGGTGTGGTCGGTGGGCGCGGCGGTGGTCCAGAACGGCGCGGTGGCGGACCGCGACCGGTTCGACAAGTTCGTCAAGGGGCTGGCCGGCCTCAGCCTGGCGGACGGCGACACGGTCCCCGCCACGCAGCTGCCCGCCAAGAGCCTCTACGAGTACTGCTTCGACACCAACGACCTGCGCTGGCGCTCCTGGAAGAGCCTCGTCCAAGACTACCAGGTGAGGAGCCAAGCGGGGGAGCAGGGGGCCGGATTTCCTGATTAGCCGTTCCTTGGAAGCTCGCTCTCACTGGGCCTGTGCGAAGGTGAAGGTCAGCAGCTAGCATTCCGACCGGAGCTTTGCACAACGCGGGAATTTTAGAGTTGTTTTTTGAGTGACAAGACCATGCACCGGGAAGGTTTTGCTGAGAGAAGGTACCCATAAACGTTGTTACTAAGCGCTTATCAAGTCCGACAGATTCTGCCGGATTTGGCTGCAAGGTACCCGCTTTTATATCTCCTCTTTAGATTTTGTTCTGAGATTAAAGTCTAAAGGGTCTCTTTGCTCTCTGCTGTGTAGCCCCCCCCCGATGGCAAGTTCTCCAAGATCCTGGTGCCCACGGTGGACACCGTCCGCTCCACGTGGCTCCTCGACATCATGGTGCAGGTCAGCAGGCGGCCGCCACAGGCAGGGGCCGCCCACACCGGGCGGCTTGGCCGTCTCCCGAAGATTTTGAAAGCACTGATATGATGCAAGCTTGGCAGCTCTCATTTCTCCTTGACCATTGCCGCTGGCTGGAGCCGAGCTCAGCTGATAGTAGTCGTTAGAAACTCGGTTCTCAAATTTGCAGTATCGAAGCAGTCCGTCTTTGTTGCGGAGGTTCCATTGTTTCCTTTGCCCTGACGTGCGCCGTTTCCCTCAGGTGGGTCGGCCGGTGCTGTTCGTGGGCGACAGCGGGACGGCCAAGAGCGTGACGGTGGGGCAGTACCTGGGCGGGCTGTCGCCGGAGCACTTTTTGGTGCTCAACATGAACTTCAGCAGCAGGACCTCCAGCCTCGACGTGCAGCGCGCCGTCGAGGACGCCGTCGAAAAGAGGACCAAGGTGCGCGCCCGGCTGCAGCTGGACATGCAAGAGAATCTCAAGGACGCTGGGCATGACCGTCGACGTCACCGATCGATAGCTGCGAGATGAAGAGCACTCAAAACGCTTGCTGAGCAAGGTCTTCTCGCTGCTCGAGAAGCCGATTCTGAGTAGTCTCTTCGAGCCAAGGCATCATACCAAATGCTGATGAGCCTCATAATGGCATGAAGGTCGTGTTTCCTGGCTGCGCTTGACGCGCGGCCGCGGTGTGTGTGCAGGACACGTACGGCCCGCCGGTGGGCAAGAAGATGGTGGTGTTCATCGACGACCTGAACATGCCCAAGGTCGACAAGTACGGCACGCAGCAGCCCATCGCCGCGCTCAAGCTGCTCATCGAGCGGAGCGGCCTCTACGACCGCGGGTAAGAGCCACACCGCACCAACCAAACTGTCTGCCCCTGCGTTGCCGGCGGCTTGTCTCGCCTCTATAAGTGACTTACAAGGCTTACCAAATCGGCGCACCCTCTAATATGAGACTCTTTGTTCAAGCACAGGTGATAGGAGGGTTAGTCAGAGTTCAGCAACACCTGTTGAGAGAGACCCGCGCCGTATGATTCTGCTCAAATAAGCACCCGCAAATTGTGACGACAGAGCGTATTGAATGGCTCTCGCATCGAAGTGAGCCGCTCTGCCTTTTGCGTGCTTGCAGCAAGGAGCTCAACTGGAAGAACATGAAGGACGTGCAGTTCGTGGGCGCGATGGGCCCGCCCGGCGGCGCGCGCAACGCGGTGGACCCGCGCTTCATCAGCCTCTTCTCCGTGTTCGAGATCCAGTTCCCCGCCACCGAGTCGCTCACGCGCATCTTCGACACCATCCTCAACGCGCACGTCCAGAGCCTCGCGCCCGACATCAAGGTCAGCGCGCCACGCCGGCGACCTTGAATCCTGCTACATGAGTTAACTCTCAAGAAGACGTGTCCAACTTTTCAGCAATTTGAAGAGCGAAAGAAAACGCTGAGCGGGATCTGCCTTTATCCATGGTCAATGAGACCGCTGCCAAACGACCCTTTGTTGTCTTCTGTTCTTTTTCCCTCTGCCTTTCGATTTTTTCTGCATTCGAACACAAGTCTGATTCTGCCTCTCCCGTGGCACAGGCGGCGTGCGCGGGGCTGACGGAGGTGACGCTGCGGCTGTACGGGTTCATTTTGGAGAAGCTGCCTCCGACGCCGAGCCGGTTCCACTACATCTTCAACCTGCGCGACCTGAGCCGCGTCTTCGAGGGCCTCTGCCTGTCCACGCCCGACAAGTTCGCGTCGCCGGCCCAGTTCCTGCGGCTGTGGCGCAACGAGTGCCTGCGCATCTTCCACGACCGCCTCATCTCCGAGGACGACAAGGCCGCCGTGCAAGCCAAGCTCGCGGAGCTGGTGCAAGACAAGTACGGGCAGCACGCGGACGCCGTGCTGGCCAACCCCATCCTCTTCGGGGACTACCGCCTCGCGCTCAAGGTCAGGCGCCGCCGCAGTCGCAAGATGCTGAGTCTGGCTGCTTGAGAGCAGGCTCTTGAAAGGGCGCCCATGTCTCGGCGGTTTCGATTACCTTTTTGGTTACCTTCTACCAGAACGGCCTTTTAAATTACATGTTCCAAAATCAGCTTCTCTGGTGTCGTAGTCAGATGACCAAGTTGCCTTGGCCCGGAAGATAAACTGTCCGCATTCTCTCCCCGGCAAAGATTCACTACTACAGTAGCCAGAATCCGTTGTCCTTGAATCTAGTTCTGATAAGCCAGATCGCATCCTTTTGACATTTCTGAAGTATGAGCTCCGTTGTCTTTCTCAGTAGCCGCGATTTGTTTCACTTCTTTGCTTCCTCTCTGATGCCCCGCCCCTGCGGCTTTGCGCTTGCTGACTTGCTCGCTTCGCGTGGGTGCAGGAGGGCGAGGCGCGGCTGTATGAGGACCTGGGTGACTACTCTACCGTGAAGGGCGTGCTGGAGGGCGTGCTGGAGGAGTACAACGCGGGGCGCAGCAAGGCCATGACGCTCGTGCTCTTCAAGGACGCGCTCGAGCACGCCACGCGCATCCACCGCCTGCTGCGCCTGGAGCAGGGCAACGCGCTGCTGGTCGGCGTCGGCGGCAGCGGCAAGCAGTCGCTGGCGCGCCTCGCGGCCTTCGCGGCCGGGTGCGCGGTGTTCGAGATCACGCTGACGCGCGGGTACGACGAGGCGGCGTTCCGCGAGGACCTGAAGAAGCTGTACGCCATGCTGGGCGCGGAGAACAAGCGCGTCATGTTCCTCTTCACGGACGCGCACGTCGCGGACGAGGGCTTCCTGGAGCTCATCAACAACATGCTCACCGCGGGGATGGTGCCCGCGCTCTACGCCGACGACGAAAAGGACGCGCTCGTCAACCAGGTGACGCAACCGCTCCGCCTCAGCTTATGCTGTTTGCATCGGCACTAAGCAGTGACGCTAGCACACAACAAAAAGTTAGGGTAGCCGCCCGCCAATATCGGTTGCAAGATCTCTCCCTGATTCGCACGCAGCGCTTAATCTGCTCTCTCATCTCATCGTTTGTGCTCTGAAAAAAAAAGAGATAATCTAGCTCGTTCGGCACGCTGAAGGATTGACAACTCGGACGGAAAGTACAAAAGACGTGACTCTTCTGCCCCCTGAAGAATAGCTCGATATCGAGGCTGTGCCTACATTTGCCCAGGTGCGTGACGAGGTTGCGGCGAAGGGGTTGCTGGACACGAAGGAGGCGTGCTGGCGGTACTTCGTAGGCAAGTGCCGCAACAACCTGCACGTGGTGCTGTGCATGTCGCCCATCGGGGACACGCTGCGCACGCGCTGCCGCAACTTCCCGGGCATGGTCAACAACTGCGTCATCGACTGGTTCACGCCCTGGCCCGAGGAGGCGCTCCACAGGCAAGGGCCCCATGCGCCGCAGCACTCGGGCCTTGGAACCACTTGGCATGTTGCTCACACGAAGGACAACAGATCAGGGGATATTTCGCTTTCTTTTGACGGGAATTTGGGCCAGAAATCGAACTCAAGTGGATCCGTCTGTGTTTGGCAAGACTTCTTTCCAAAAGTGGAAAGAGATGTCAAAAGTCAGCTTAATCTTCGATTGAATATTCAAGCTTTCAATTGCGTCAATTGGAGATACCCCGCTTATTGGTTCGTCTTTGCATAGCACAGTCCACCGTTGTCATCAGCGTGGTGCCGCGGGCTGCTTCTCAGCTTTGGCTAATTGTTATGCGCAGCGTGGCGAGCGTGTTTTTGGCTGACGTGGACCTGCCGGAGCCGCACCGGGCGGGCATCGTGGAGCACATGGTGGTGGTGCACCAGAGCGTGCGCCAGTTCAGCGCCGAGTTCGAGGCGGCGCTGCGGAGGCACAACTACGTGACGCCCAAGAACTACCTGGACTTCGTGGGCACGTACAAGGCCGGCTTGGCGGGGCACCGCGTGCGGCTGGGCGAGCTGAGCGGGCGGCTGGACGCGGGGCTGGCCAAGCTGATCCAGGCCGCGGACGAGGTGGCCACCATGCAGGCCAGCCTGGCGGACGCCAAGACCGTGGTGGACGCCAAGAGCGCGCAGTGCGCGGAGCTGCTGACCGTCATCGCGGCCAACACGACGACGGTGGAGAGCAAGCAGGCGGTGGCGCAGCAGAAGGAGGCGGACCTGAGCGTGGAGAGCGCGCAGATCGCGATCGAGAAGGCGGACGCGGAGGCCGCGCTGGAGGCGGCCATCCCCGCGCTGGAGGCGGCCGCGGAGGCGCTGAACAACCTGAAGAAGGACGAGATCACGGAGATCCGCTCGTTCGCCAAGCCGCACGTGCTGGTGCAGAAGGTGTGCGAGTGCGTGGTGCTGCTGCGCGGGCTCAAGGACGTGAGCTGGAAGGGCGCCAAGGCCATGATGGCGGACGCGCGCTTCCTGGCCAGCCTGATCGAGTTCGACAAGGACGGCATCACGGAGAAGCAGATGCGCGCGCTCAAGGACTACTTCAAGGACCCCAAGCTGACCATCGAGGAGCTGATGAGCATCAGTACCGCGGGCGCGGGCCTGCTGCGCTGGGTGTGCGCCATGATGAACTACAACAACATCGCCAAGACCGTCAACCCCAAGCGCCAGGCCGTGGCCGCCGCCGAGAAGAACCTGCGCGCCGCGCAAAAGGAGCTGGAGCGCATCAAGGCCGAGGTGGCCGCGCTGAGCGGGCAGCTGGCGGGCCTGAGCGCGCAGTTCGCCGCGAGCACCGCGGAGCAGCAGGAGCTGAAGGCCAAGGCGGACCTGATGGAGAAGCGGCTGGACGCCGCGCGGCGCCTCATCGCGGGCCTGGACAGCGAGCGCACGCGCTGGACCGCGGAGATGGCGGAGCTGGCCGCCACGCGCGAGCGGCTGGTCGGGGACTGCCTGCTCTCCGCGTCCTTCCTCAGCTACACCGGGGCCTTCACCTACGACTTCCGCAAGAAAATGGTCCAGGTCAGGCCCCGACATAAGCGTGGTAAAGGGCAAGCGTTATCGGCAGGACCAACCGGCGATGCCTGTCGTCTGCTTCGACATGTGATATCTGAAGTTAGAATCTAGACTTTCTTAGACTCGATTGTGCAAGTTCCTGAGAGCAGAAGTGGAGGTCGGACTTCTTGCTTTGAACAGGGCCCGCACGGTGTTGGCTCTGTGCGAGTCCTGCTTTCTTCTCCGAGTGCACAACGCTAAGAAACGGGTGTCGGCTCAAATGTTCTCCTTTGCCTCTCCTGCTGACCTCCCCCTCCTCCTGCGGCGCAGGAGCTGTGGTACGGCGACCTGGTGACGCGCGGCGTGCCGGTGAGCGCGCCGTTCGCGCTGGAGACGCTGCTGACGAGCGAGGTGGAGGTGGCGGCGTGGGCCAGCGAGGGCCTGCCCGGCGACGAGCTGAGCATCCAGAACGGCATCCTCACCACGCGCGCGTCCCGCTTCCCGCTCTGCATCGACCCGCAGATGCAGGCGCTGGCGTGGATCAAGCGGCGCGAGGGCAAGAACCTGGACGGCCGCATCCGCTCCTTCTCCGACCCCGACTTTTTGAAGCAGCTGGAGATGGCCATCCAGTACGGCTTCCCCTTTCTGCTCGAAAACGTGGACGAGTACATCGACCCCGTCATCGACCCCGTCCTCGAGAAAAACATCACGCACGTCGGCGCGCGCAAGGTGGTCAAGCTCGGCGACAAGGAGGTCGAATGGGTGAGGCCGCGCGCCCAGCAGCCACCCGAGGACATATCCGTGCGGAGTTTGAAACGCGGCTATCATCGTTGACGAGAATCGTCAGATATTTTTAATTCTAGGGTGCGTTAAGCAGAAGGCTATATTCTGACAACAACGTTTAAGCGATATCACAGTGCTTCTGTTGCTTATATCGAGTTCCATTATCGACCAGGTCCAATCCAGTGTTGAATTCTGTCCGTTTGAGTGTTTCTTTTCGGTAAACCGAGCGCTTCAAGGAGTGCCAGAAAGTCTCCTTCGCCAATGATTCTGACACGTTTCTTCAAAATCTGCTTGCTTCAAGGACCGTACTTACATTCTGAACCCGAAGAGAATGTAGCCAGTAGACCATCGCGAGGTGACTGGGATGGTGGATAGGCTCGAAACTGATCTTGCTTGTGCTCAGCAACAGCAGGTTGAATCTGTAAAGAGCATCTTATGTCCGTCGCTTGCGACATCTTTGGAGTCCTCTTCTCTCGTCGGCGATTCGTTTCCTCTCCGGTATCAAGCCCGCTGCCTGGTTGCCTGGCGTGTGCAGGACGACAACTTCCGGCTGTACTTGGTGAGCAAGCTGCCCAACCCGCACTACGGGCCGGAGGTGTCGGGCAAGACGCAGATCATCAACTACGCGGTGACGCCGGCGGGGCTGCAGGCGCAGCTGCTGAACGTGACGGTGCGCCACGAGCGGCCCGCGCTGGAGGAGCAGCGCGAGGGCCTGGTGCGCGAGATGAGCGAGAACAAGGCGCTGCTGAAGCAGCTGGAGGACACGCTGCTGCGCGAGCTGAGCAACGCGCAGGGCAACATCCTGGACAACACGGACCTCATCGCCACGCTCGAAAACACCAAGGCCAAGGCCGTCGAGATCGCGGAGAAGCTCGCGCTCGCGCGCGACACCGCGGCCGAGATCGAGGCGGTGCGCGCGCGGTACAGCCCGGCGGCGAAGCGGGGCGCGATTTTGTTCTTCGTGATGAGCAGCCTGAGCGGCATCAGCAGCATGTACGAGTACAGCCTGGGCAGCTTCCTGGAGGTCTTCCGCACCACGCTGGCCACCAGCCGCAAGGACGCGGCGCTCGAGGCGCGGCTGCGCCACATCATCGACGGCCTCACCTACGACGTGTACGCCTACTGCTGCACCGGGCTGTTCGAGAAGCACAAGCTGATGCTCAGCTTCCAGATGGCCATCAAGATCGCGGACGGCGACGGCCAGCTCAACCATGCCTACCTCGACTTCTTCCTCAAGGGGAACCTCGCGCTCGAGAAGGCCGCGCGGCGCAAGCCCGCGGACTGGTGGCCCGACGCGGGGTGGGAGGACCTGATGCGCCTCACCGGCCTGGACGCGCAGTTCGCGGGGCTGGCGGACCACGTGGAGGCGCACGTGGGCGAGTGGCGCGCGTGGTACGAGCTGGAGAAGCCGGAGGAGGCGCCGCTGCCGGGGCCCTTTGCTGACGCGCTCTCGCCCTTCGAGCAGCTGCTGGTGCTGCGGTGCGCGCGCGTGGACCGCGTGACGGTGGCGCTGACGCGTTACGTGATCGCAGCGATGGGCGACAAGTACGTGAGCCCGCCCGTGCTGGACTACGGCAACATTTACCGGCAGAGCAGCCCCGTGACGCCCATCGTGTTCATCCTGAGCCCCGGCGCGGACCCGGCGTTCGACGTGTTCAAGCTGGGCGAGGAGATGGGGTTCAAGCCGGGCGGCAAGCTCAAGTACATGGCGCTCGGGCAGGGCATGGGGCCCAAGGCCGCCGAGTTCCTGGAGCAGGGCGCCGCGCGCGGGCTCTGGGTCATGCTGCAAAACTGCCACCTCCTGCCCAGCTGGCTCAAAACGCTCGAAAAGGTGAGCGCTGCATCAGGGGGCGGGAGGCTGTAACGGCCAGAAAGGGGCGAGAGCGGATTGTACGCTTGTTCCGCTCCGTGCGCTCACAGAATGTTTGCTACTGTTCGGCTCTCCTAAAAACTCCCGCTTTCTGAAGTGTGCCTACAGGCTGGGGATACGACAGCGGAAAGACCACAATTTGCTTAGTACCTGGAGGTACTGTTTTGCAATCTGACGCCCATTTTCGGTGGTGCAGATCTTGGAGAAGTTGGAGAAGCCGCACAAGGACTTCCGGCTGTGGCTCACGACGGACCCGACCCCGCGCTTCCCGCTGGGCGTGCTGCAGCGCAGCCTCAAGGTGGTGACGGAGCCGCCCAACGGGCTGAAGCTGAACATGCGCGCGAGCTACTCCAAGATCACGGACGACATGCTGGCCGACTGCGCGCACCCCGCGTTCAAGCCGCAGGTGTACGTGCTGGCCTTCTTCCACGCCGTGGTGCAGGAGCGGCGCAAGTACGGCAAGCTGGGCTGGAACGTGCCGTACGACTTCAACGAGACCGACTTCCGCATCTCCATGGCGCTCATCGGCACGTACCTCAGCAAGGCGGCCGCGGCGGGCGACGAGCTGATCCCATGGGGCACGCTGCGCTACCTCATCGGGGAGGCCATGTACGGCGGCCGCGTCTCCGACGGCTTCGACCGCCGCATTTTGACCACCTACCTGGACGAGTACCTCGGCGACTTCCTCTTCGACACCTTCCAGCCCTTCCGCTTCTACGCCGGCAAGGACGCGCTCTACAAGATCCCCGCGCCGGGCGGCCGCGACGCGTACTGTGCCGAGATCGACGGGCTGCCGCTGGTGCAGACGCCGGAGGTGTTCGGGCTGCACCCCAACGCGGACATCAGCTACTACACCGCCGCCACGCGCAGCCTCTGGCGCAACCTGGTCGACCTGCAGCCGCGCATCGGGGCCGCGCCGGGGGGCGCCTCCCGCGAGGACGTCATCGCGGGCGTCGCGCGCGACATCCAGTCTAAGATCCCCAACCCTTTCGACATCGCCATCATCAAAAAGGAAATCGGGGTGCCCTCCCCCGTGCAGGTGCGCGCGTGCGAGGCCACGACCCTAAGTGCCTGCTGTTGTTAAGGACAGATATCGAACGCTTCAGGTGGACGTCGTCTGAGTTGTGCTTCGATTACACGTTTCGTGAAACATCCTTTCACGGCGTCTCATGTGTAAGAGTAGCAAGAGTAAGTAGCAGGAACCATAGTAACGCTGCATTCTAGACGTCGAGGCGCACTAAGTGGGCCCGTCCTGCCCGAGGAAATTGAACAAGTCCTCTTGATGGACTAGACAGGCATGTACCACCTTAAAGCGTCCGTTGCTCCCTGTCCGCGGCCCCCGTGTTGGCGTGCTTGTTGAGCGGCGTGCGGCGGTGCGTGCGTGCAGGTGGTGCTGCTGCAGGAGCTGGACCGCTGGAACGCCCTTCTGGCGCGCATGCAGGCCTCCCTCAAGGACCTGCAAAAGGCGCTCGCGGGCGAGATCGGCATGAGCAGGTGCGCCGCACATGATACCATCCTTTGGGGGCAGCCCGACAGTACATGCCCTTCGTTAGGCACACCCTGCACGTTCCGTTGTGGGCACAGATCTTCAGTGCGCGCTGCCTCCTCGACCTACGCACCATTCTGCAGTGTGCTCGCGCTCGGCTCTCGCGTGGTGCCGTGCGGTCCCTGACGCCGCTGTTTTGCCCCGCGTGTGCTCCCGCAGTGACCTGGACGAGGTGGCGACGGCGCTGTTCAACGGGCAGCTGCCGGAGGCGTGGCGGCGCATGAACCCGCAGACGGAGAAGATGCTGGGCGCGTGGATGCTGTGGTTCGGCCGGCGCTACGCGCAGTACGCGGCGTGGGTGGAGCACGGCGAGCCGGCCGTCATGTGGCTGGCGGGGCTGCACATCCCGGAGACATACATCGCCGCGCTCGTGCAGACCGCGTGCCGCGACCGCGGGTGGCCGCTCGACAAGTCGACGCTGTATACGGCCGTGACGCAATTCACGGACGCGGGCCAGGTGCACGAGAAGCCCAAGCACGGCTGCTACGTGAGCGGGCTGTACCTGGAGGGCGCGCAGTGGAACCTCAAGAAGAGCCGCCTGGAGCGCCAGGTGAGCCGCGCCGCACAGCCACTCAGCACGCCACCCGGAAACCGGGCGGGGCCGCGCGAAACTGGTGCTCCCGAATGTTAGACGGACAAGGACTGTTTTTACGAAGATTTCGGATTGCTCAAAGATACCCCGAGGCTTTTGAGAGTATGCTTGTCGAACACATTACAAGCACAAACGAGAAGAAGTGCTTTGTTAAAAGCTGTCGGGATTGTGGACCTGCCTTGGTTGAGTTGCGCGTGCGTGCGGCGGGCTGAGGCGCGGATGTTGCGGTGGTGCGCAGGAGCCGAAGCAGCTGGTGGTGGAGCTGCCCATTTTGCAGATCGTGCCCATCGAGGCCAGCAAGCTGAAGCTGCAAAACACGTTCAAGACGCCCGTGTACGTCACTCAGGCGCGCCGCAACGCCATGGGCGTGGGGCTCGTCTTTGAGGCGGACCTCGCCACTGACGAGCACCCCAGCCACTGGGTGCTGCAAGGCGTCTCGCTGTCGCTCAACATCGATCAATAGGCCCGGCGAGCAGCCCATGTCGGACGCAAGAGGAAGCAGTAGTGTTCAATAAGTGTCCAGAGCCCACAAGCTGGGTTGTAATCTAGCCATGCTGTTCAATATCTACAAGGCTATTGAAAATCTGCACCCATTCAATAAACGTCACTAGATGTGCCCGGTGTCTAGCTGTTCCCGCACAGTCCTGTATGACCCTTGATAAAGCTAAGCTAGTTAATATTGTTGAAAGTCTAACCGAACCTTACCCAAGCACATATTGAGATCGGATTGTAGTCGGATTAAATGCGGTGTGTCTGTTTCTGCCGCGTATGCTTTTGACTCTCAGTCTTGCTCTCGAAAACCTTGCCGGCATAAGCGGAGTATGATAAGCGGCTGATTATACTAGCATCAGCTTGCGAACAGCGGACTTCAGCATCAGGTTACGTGCAAATCGACCCGGTATAAGATTTGTACCGGGTTAGTGTGCTTGAAGCACAATAAGATCGAGATATGGGGAGATGGCTAACTATTCTCGCATACAATCTCGTTCACAAACTCCTGCACAATCGTCCGCAATCACGAGTGATGCAAATCATGGCGCTCAACACATGATAGCTATATACTCATCGGTCCACGATCTTCTATTTCAACAATGACATAACGGCGGCACGCTGAGATAAGGATTGCACAGATTTCTTACGAATCGACGGGCCATAACTGTCTCAGAAGGAGTATTTTGCATATGCGCTCAAACGAACCACTTTTAATGAGCGCTGCGATAAAAGATTGTCAGCAACTAGAATTGCAACGATGAGGTATACACTGTGTATGGTATACCTGGAATGGCAGAAACTTTAATTTTCACCTAAAAATAAGATTGAAGCAAAGTGCATACTAGCTGTATTGTGCATGTGCATCGCGATAAAAGTGGAGTTGCAAGCATGCTACTCAAGCTACAATCTTTGGATTCGAAGTGCAAGATATTGATAATCTATCCATGCAGCCTGAGTACCGATATCATGCATGCCAGCTTGCATTTCGGGTATACTCAGTATTGCGCCCTCATGCAACCAATCATTAATACGCAATGTCTGCTTCGGGTAGATGCACCACACATGCATTTGCCATAAGCAACGCATGACGCAGACAAATGAATCTCTGATGATCTACTGGGTTTTTGCAACCAAACGCCGCCCTACATTCTTCAAAAGGTGTCCACTTTGCCGAGACTTTTTCCAAGTAGAGCATCGTTCCATCAATCAAGTGACATTTTCCCGGGCTTCCTAGAGGGCATCTTTAACCAGAGCCCTTGGAAAAGCTACTTCGAGAAAGTATCCAAATGTTGATTGACATGCTTACTCTGCCGCCGCCCTCATTTGGAATCAGGATTGGTATGAGCAACCCCCCACAACAAATTGCAAACTGTGTAACAAAATTGACTGACTGACAGAACACTTGCCTTGGCTCCTTATTTCTCCTTCTTCACTTCGTTTTTGAACTCGTCTACGCTATTTTGGGCCTCCTCTTTCAACTCCTCCGCATTCTTCTTAATTTCACCTTCGAACTCTTTAGCAGCCTGCAAAGGAACTCAAACAAGTCAGGATCTGGTGTGATCCTTCAATCCATCCAAAGCTGGAATTACGAACGATTTGCAAGAGAAGCACAATCATCCAGGGGAACTGGACACAGGAACAAAAGCAGTGCCACCTCGAAACAAAAGTAAACACAAAGTCAGGATAGTTCAGTCTCCTGCAATTGTTTTGAGTATTCAGTCTTATCGCAGAGAGCCCTCCAAAAGGACATTGAAGCACCTGAAATGGACTAGGCTACACACAGCAAGTTGAGAAGACACACAAGTCAGACGTGCCCATGATGCAAGCTGGCCTCAGACTACCGCAGAAAGGCTTTCATGACCTCCTGACCCAGTTGGTAGCACAGTGCAGAGGAACGCCTCAAAAACCAGTGTTGTCCAACACATTAAAGCACAAGCATGGATCGCTGTGGGGGCAATATGTCATTGCAGGTGCAAGGAGTTGCAGAATGCCTTTGCAAGTGCTTCTCATAGCGCTCTGGCCCCAGGGACTTCAACATGACTGGTAGAGACTCTTGCCCTTTCAGAGCCAGCAACCAGTAGACCTGATGCCCAACCAATCGAAAGAGAATTGACCTGGGTTTGAAATGAATAGCACAACAAAATACTGCATTCTGCCCTCCCGATGCGGATAACCTTAATGCTTGATGTGCGCTGATTGTATAACATCAATCAAAGGAATAGACTGAGTGACAAAGCGCTGCTTGAGAGTGGGTCTGTCAAAGAAACAGGGTGGACAAAGCAAGAGCAGTGGCACAGTACTGGCATTAAAGGATAGACCCAACTTTGCAGGAGCCCAGGCGCTACGACGCCAGTAGGGAGTGGGTTATCTATCCTATCAATGGCTGCTTACTTTTCCCGTTGAGGGCCGGGCTCATGAAATGATAGACTTTGACAACCGTGATGCAGGCGCCATTTAATTGGCCGTAGGAGGTCATGTAACGCGAGCTGTACAGAATAAGCATGTAAAAACGAGAATGCGGGCATGGTGGCATTGCACAATTCAAAAATCCCGGTGAATTCGCATGAAATATGTGTTTTGGAACATGTAAGGACGCGCGTGAAAGACCGCACCTCGGCCACTCTGCCCACGACACAGCCTGCCTCCCCCAGCAGGCAGTACAGCGGCGCTCACCTGCTGGAAGCTCTTGACCGTTTTCCCCAGGCTCTTCCCCAACTCCGGTAATTGCTTGGGCCCAAACAGCACCGCCGCCACGCCCGCTATCACCACAAGCTCCGGGACCCCCAGCCCAAAGATGCCGCACACGGTGGGGCCTCTCCGGGGCCTGTCCTGCATGCCAGAGCCTCTCCTGCCTTCTCTCAGCAGCACGTGGCGGCGCTCGCCCAGCCTGCTGCTACTGCATACTGTCCCAGCACTCGGTCCACGGCCAAAAGTAGCGGGGCGAGAACGGGGCGTTGACTGCCACGGCCTTTCTAAAGCACCGCACTGGCTCAATGCCAAGCTACCAAGGGCGCCACTCGTTAAAAGTGTGCAAGACGCCATTGTTTACAAGAACGCTGTCTTACGCCCTTAAAATTGGTAGACTTGGTTTTCACACTTTGCAGAACAGACCGACACACTTGTCAGTGTCACATGAGCCTTGATTCTCCTCGAAGAAGTTGGTTCGAACTTCGAGGAGGTGCACAGGCTGCCAGCGCCTGCCACGGCAGTATGTTGACACTAGGTACAAGGCCAGGGTAGACAGGTCGCACTGGTCATAGTTGTGTCAAGACACCTTGGAGTGTCTCGTGTGCAGTTGCCAGTCAGTGTCACAGTGCTTTCGTGTGAGGATGTTCAAAACCCCAAACGCTTCCACGCACTGTCAGTGACATCACTGTCATCAGTGTCGCTGGCAGACGGTGGTCATTCTGCACCGCACGGTGGTGGCAGGGGGCTGGGAAGCACTCAATTCCTGTCTGGGTGGGGGACCTTGGAGCTGCTGCTGCTGCCCGGCTGACGCATTGCCAGCTAAAACGAGGTGTGTGGCCGCCATGGAAGACTCTTCGCAAGGTGCTGCTCCCAACAATGGTGCGAGCAGGCTCCATGAAGGGGAACCGCCTGCTGCCCTAGAAGACATGAGCCCAACTTTCAAGAGCCCCCCTGCCGTGTGCAGTAAGCTACTGGTGCAGTGCTACGAGTGCCGCAAGTGGCGGGCCGTGCCCACTGCAGAGCTGTACGAGGAGGTGCGCGAGAAGCTGACCCCAGAGACGCCCTGGCGCTGCGAACAGGCACGCGCCTGGCGAGCAGATGCATCGTGCGACATGCCTCCAGAGTGGGAACCAGGCGGGAATTTGAGATGGGCATACGACAAGCCGGGGCTCCCAAAAACTCCCCAAGGATGGAAAAGAAAAGTGGTGGGTTGAGGATAATGCGGAAATGGTCTTATCATTTCTCAACTTCTATTCCTTGGGACTTCCTAGGAAATGCTAGGCAATGCCATGCTTCTTCTTCTTGCTGCTGATCTACAGGGACGGTCCACTCATGCCTTCTCCTGTATGATTCATATTACATCTTCAAACATGATTCCATTGTCAGCCACAGACATACCCACCTGCGTGTGATTCTTAATCCTGGTTGGAGAAGGACAAGTGCATTCGGATAAATATTTTGATGGAAGCTTTGGTAAAATGCAGGTACTGAGGGGGGAAAAGGAGGATGGCAGCCACAAAGGTTTTGCAGATGTGTAAGTGGGCAGATCCTTCCCTGATTATATCACCATGATTCATGACAAGACGCTTAGAGAGATTGAGGTGACTTCGCTTAGGGTTTTTCTTGTTTGTGCAGCTTTCTAGTTTGTTGCTGCATCTACTATCCTATTAAAAGCAAGCTAGAGTAAGAGATCTGCTATTGATTTGGGAATCTCCTGCTAACACTTTTTCATTTATTTATGTTTCATTTATTTGTGATACAGGTACTACTATACTCCAGAAAACACCTGCATTCGCTCACTTCAGCAGCTGGAAAGGTGAAGAACTGCAAATTCTGGTTAATGCTTGATATAGTAGAAACTGAGGTCCCTTTCATCCCTGTAAATCCAGCTTTCCCTGTGGACTGTAGTCTCTCTTTCTTACTCTGGGGTCTGCCTTTTAAGGCTCAAAGACAGAGAGCTTTTCTTGGCATATTGCTACATCTTATTTGCAAGTACTTTGCCTAGTGCCCCTGCCCATGAACGTTCTTTCAATAATTCTGTACCCAAGTGGCACTCTACTTCGCTCAAGTAAGCTGATCTCAACTTGTACATGGAATCTTGATCAGATTGCGTCACTTCTTTCTCTTCATAGGTACCTGTCGGAGCATCCAGAGCAGAACCTGTCGGTTGCTGCCTTCTCCTTTGCCCGCCCTTCCCCTACCCTGACTTCAGGAGCTGATAAAAAGATGAAACAGACAGCACATGCACCCAAGGCTGCAACAAAGCGACAAAGCCCAACGGCGTCATCCCCTTATACTCAACCGCTACAACCCCCCTTAAAGCAAGCGCACACGGCAACAACTGATGTAGCATCATCTGCGGCCCCAGAAGCTACGCCTTCTTTAGTGGACACGGCCACAGAAGAGAGCACACCAGCAAGCAATGCTGGGGGCTAGATAGCAGATTCCTCTAGCTAGGGCCGGGAGGAAGTGAAGAAAAGTCCTGTCCCTTGCGGGGGCAACCGGAAGCTGTTGAGTGGTGCTCAGACCCCACCTTCCGGGTTGGGCTAGTTGGTGTATGCTGACCTGCTTATGTGCTGACGGCGCCCTGGTTGGGCACTCAAACATAGCAAGATTGCTTTTAAAATCAGACCCGAATCCTACTGTCCCTAACCTTGGCTATACGAACATGCGATTATGGTACATACAGAGTGCAATTTATAAAAGTAGCGGAGCTTTTGAGATTCTGCCCAGCCTGTCATCTTTTTCTGAATGGTTATTGCTGTATTGTTCCAGAAGCTAGAACGCCAGTTTAAGTGAACCGCACATCTACGAGTGCTTGTACTGCTTGTGCATGCTGCCCCAAATGTCCACAAATATTGGATGGTTCCCTTTGGTAAGTTGTGTGTTGAAACTTGAAGCCGCATTTCTGTTTGCCACTTCCTCTCTAGTATCGCTCACAACCTTGCTAACGCATTTCTGACGTGATTCCCAGCGATCGCTTTTGAGAGAAAGTTTGTGCCTGAGCATCTCAAGGCAGATGCGCTGAACACGATCCCTCTATGATTGATTATTGATTCATAGTCCGTTCGGGGCCACGTTAGGCCTAGTGGACTGCATGGTCTCGCCTACTCTATCCAATGTTTCTTTTCTCCGCTGCATACTCAAATGGATAAAATTGGCTATGGCTACCTGCTCTGGTCCATTTAAGAAGCACTTTAACTCCTTCTTGCCATCTAAAGGGAAGATCATACAAAAGTCTAGCCGTATATCGTTGTATGCTGGACACTCAAGGAGGTAAGGATGCGTCACCCGTAACACATGCAACCTACAATCCACATGTCAATAGAGGTACTTGTGCAGCACCATTTTGCGATTCTATCACATCTTAGATGGGCCACGTTATATGTAGACTCATATATGCTATAGCTCAATGAGGGTGAGCGAAGTTTGTACGACTCATAAAATGGATCAGAGAGTTGTCTGGCTGTATCGTCTCTGTGAATAGATTATGTGCCTATGTGCAACAGATGGTGACCGATACAGCCGTGCATTGATGTGTGGTCCTTTCAGATTTTGATGTGCCATAACATGCAAACCTCAAAGCTCCGTTCTGTGAGGCGGGAGGCACCGGCACACCGTCCAATGTCGCATGAGAAGCCAAAACGCGGATGACATGTATTCGACGTGATATGTACCTCAAGCAAGATAATACACGTAGCACAGCTACGGTAGCCTATCTGTCCTATCCCAAGGCGCCGGGGTACGTAAGGAATGTACCTATGCGGCTGGCGCAATGACGCGAGTCTAGCATGAATCATGAGTGACTACCTACCTAGGATAGCTAATACCTATTAGGTTACAAGTGAGCTGAAGCCTGAGCAGTGAGAATGCCGGCCCTTCCCAATGCCCAGTTGCGGCCCGCGGGGCCCGGGCCAAAATTGGTATTTCTCGATCTAGTGAACAGCAAGCCCAGTGAACAGTACTAGCATCTTGGGGTTACTAAAAACCCTAATCTAAAAGATCACCCGCTCCGCACCCGTACCCACCCTAACCCCCTAGCTAACCCTACCCGTCCCCGTTACTGTTCACTGGCTGTTAGCCTGTTACTGTTCACTCCATCGATCGGAATCCAAAATTGGCGCGGGTACAAGATCTCCAACCGTCCGATGGTAGCAAAGTGGCTAATCGAACGGTTGTATGTATAAAAGATCGAAACAAAATCAAGTCTGAAGTCAGTGTACTGTGTGAGTCCTGAGTCCTGACGGAGCGTGCAATAAGCATTAGGTAGTTACTAGTAATTGCTCCTTTACCGTCGCGCTTTGGGAATGAATAAATTGCAGAAAAATATTGTATTATGTCGCACTTTCGATGTATAGCTTAATAGGTATATAAGAGCTCTGCTTAACCCAAGACCCCCAAATACCGTATAGATTACCGTATGAATAAACCGTAAGTTACCATAATACCCAGCTGGCAGCTGCTCCCAGCAGGTAGCTTGATTGTTGGGTTAATCTCCAAGTGTCAGTTGAAACTTGGGAGCTTAAATGCTTGATATGTTTGCTCTTATCGTACCGTATTAAGAAATAAATCGGGCCGTCATTTTACAGCGTCGCCAGATCGAGGTTCAAGTTTGGAACATGTGCAGGTATAGCCACGTTGACTCCGATTAGGTAGATCGAGCCGTCTGAATGTGGCCACGACTGCAACTTGGGCAAATAGGTAGATCGGATCTCAGACTCAGAGTCAAGACTGACTCTCCAGACCAGCCAGGGACCAGAGCATCATCATGTGGAATTGTCCCATTACCTGGAGCAGCTGTCTTCGCTGGTCCTTGTTACAATCCTAGAGTTTGGGTTTTCTTAGGTCCCAAGGCGCATCCTTGACTTGTCAAAAGGTTATGTCCCTTACCAGCAGTATTGAAACACTGCATCAAGAGAGCGCTGGGTGGGCATTGGTGCTTAGTGTTAGGTAGCAGCAGATTTGCTTGGAGTCGTTTGTGGGATTGCCACGGATGTTTTTAGGAACCGGCCCTCAGATTGAAAAGCTGGTGGCAACGGAAACGTGCGAACAGCAGGGCCTCTTGGTTGCAGCCCAGGGTCTTTAGAAGGGTCAACAGAGTTTGAGCATCTAAGTAAACCTTCGTCAATCCAGTGTCGATCAACATAGCGACCTTGTAGAACTGGCGACCGCATCGAGCCTAGCGCACCATGGGCTTGGGGCGTGGGATTTTGAGGCAGCTGATAAAGGTCAGACACTTGGGATAGACACAGCAGGCAGCCTCATGGAGATAACGGAAGGTTCTTTGGGGTGCAATGTGCCCACCATCTCTGGGCTCGGTTCAGCGCACCGGGGAGCTCTAGTGAAGATTGAGAATGATGGGACAGAGTTGGAGCATGCGTTTGAGGCTCGCCACCCTCTTGCTCTGTCTGTCGGGCAGGGGGCGACCACAACGGGGGGAGGGCACTTTTCTGGGGAGCTAGAGAAAGACTTCTTGTGCCCCATATGTATGCAGACCATCCGCGATGCTTTTCTCACCGCCTGCGGGCACAGTTTCTGCTACAGCTGCATCAACACACACCTGCAGAACAGGCAGAACTGCCCGTGCTGCTCGCAGTACCTCACTGTGGAACAGCTCTTCCCCAACTTCCTTCTCAACAAGGTAAGAGCGCCATCCCCGGTGGTCTGCCCACACGTTTTTTCTTACTAAGGTCAAACAGCGGCCATTATTGGACTGTCCCTTCCTTAGAGTGGGTCCGTGCGATCGACTTACCTAAGACTTGCTCGATCAACTTTTGCATTTCAAGCTCGTCCTGCGTCAGGGGCTGCGCAGGGGCTACCATTCTGGGGATATGCCGCGCGATCGGCAGACGCGTGGCAGTGACTGCCACAGAGTTGTTGCCAAGTCCTTGCTGCACGGTCAAACCTTAGTCGGATGGTCAGCATTTTAAATTGTGCCTCTAAAGGTTCATGCTTCTTACAAGGGTGCTTTGTGCAGCTGAATGAGAGTTTTTGTCTTGTCACTCTGTGTAACACCATGTTCTCTCTGCTTGCGTGCAGTTGTTGCAGAAGGCGAGCACGCAGCACTTTGTGACCAAGTCCTCCCCCACTGAGCATCTCCGGCTAGCCCTGCAACAGGTAAGGCTGTGATGGAGGAGCGGCCCAGGGGTTTACCAGGCGGACTCGTGGGTTACCTGGATGACCCCCAAGGTTGGCAAGGGAGGCTCTCGCCAGATCTGCGGCGAAGTAGGAAAGGCAGAAAGAGCTGGCAATTGTGGCACAGGTTCCGCGGATGGTCCTCGGAAGCATGTCTGACCCTTTTGTTATGTTGCGCTTGGTTGACAGGGCACGGAGGTCTCGCTCAAGGAGCTGGACAGCCTGATCAAGATGCTGGCGGAGAAGAAGCAGCACGTGCAGCAGGAGGAGGCGGAGGTGAACATGGAGATCCTAATGGACTTTCTGGAGAAGTCGCGCCGCCAGAAGCAGGAGCAGCTAGATGAGGTGCGCCACGGAGGCCTCAGTCAGCATGCGATTATGGCCAAAGTGCCTGCTTGGAGCCTAGCCTGGCCCCTTGTGGCCTCTCTTGCGAAGCTTGGAGCTCAAACTGAACGGATTCAGTTTTGCCAGTCAATTACACGTGGGCAGGCTATTAATTTGACATCTCGGTGGATTCGTTGTGCAGCTACAAGCTGATTTGGACCTTCTTCAAGAGGACCTCTCGGTCATTGAATTGCGGAAGGAGTCTCTTGCTGGTACAAGGGAAAGGATCGGTTTGAGGAAGGATGCCTCGACCTGGGATGGCCAGAGCAAGGGTGGGGAAGTGGGTTTGCCAGTGACGGGGATGATAGCCGCCACGGCTGCAAAGAAGCGGAGAGTGTTCATGCAGGTGAGAAGTGTGCACCCATACCCCTTTGTCCTTCTTGCTCGTCGCCTGCCGCCACAGAAGGACACAGGACTTGAGAATAGAAAGGGTCACAACTCCTGCTTTCTCAGGGCAAGCCAGCAGTCCCAGTGGCGTCAAGATCTGGTGGACAGAGCAGATAATATCTCTGTTGGCATTGGGCCTCAACTTACTTGGAATCTGCCAATGGTTAGGACTGGGCGATTTCCTTGGCAGAGAGCCGTACTTTTTTCGAAGTGTGGGGCGCAGTAACGGGCAACAGCAAAAGATAGACCTGAAAAGGTGGGTATTGTGCAGGAAAAGTAAGGATGTTCCATCCTGAGGTGCTTTTGCCATGGCTGGCTTGATGTGTGCAAATCTGCACATTACGGCGGTGTATGTACGAGCAAGGCTGCCCTGTCCGCGCCCCACTCATCTGCCTTGCTTGTTTGCAGTTTGACGACCTTCAGGCGGTCTACTTGAACCAGCGGCGCAAGAGCGCACGCGTGCAAGAGGCTGAGAAGGAGGCGGTGCCTGGCCCTGGGGAGCCTGCCGCTGCGCCAGCAGGGCGGGCCAGGGACAAGCACGGGCGGGCCACCGGCTTGGACCAGTTCTCGCACATCCTGTCTGCCTACACCAAATACAGGTCAGTACCACACCCACAGCGAACCTTTGTCTCTGGCTCAACTCCTGCGAGGGCACTTCTTGGATCGTCCTTCCTGTATACTGTCTGGTGCATATGTGATCGTTCCGTTCCTGTTGGTATTCACCTGGCGAGTAGCCTGACTGCCGGGTTTCTTCCCTGCAGTCAACTCCGGGTCGTGGCTGAGTTGCGGCACGGCGACTTGTTCCACTCATCCAACATCGTCTCCAGGTGGGAAGTGCTCCTGTTGCTTCCATCAGCTGCCTATATTTGTCGCGCTCTGCCTTCATCGCCTTTTGATCTCTGCCTTCATCTGCCTTTTGATCTCTGCCTTCATCTGCCTTTTAATCGTGCCTGCACAATGTAGAGGTCAGCTGTTGATACACGCGGCTGTGTGTTGAGAGGCAACCTTCTGCTCTATGCCGTTAAAGATTGAGCGTACAGTTCTCCGTGGTTCAAGAACCCATGATTTCGTTTTGTGGGCTCTGGCGAGCAAGAGTTTGATGTGCTGCTTGCTGATTGGTTGACCGTGTGCCGCAGCATCGAGTTTGACCGGGACAACGAGTTGTTTGCGACGGCTGGCGTGTCGCGGCGCATCAAGGTTTTTGAGTTCACGACGGTGGTGAACGAGATGGCGGACGTGCACTGCCCCGTGGTGGAGATGTCGACGCGCTCCAAGCTGAGCTGCCTGAGCTGGAACAAGTACATCAAGGCGCACATCGCCAGCAGCGACTACGAGGGCATCGTCACCGTGTGGGACATCAACACGTGCCAGTCCGTGATGGAGTACGAGGAGCACGAGAAGCGCGCCTGGAGCGTGGACTTCAGCCGCACGGAGCCGACGCAGCTGGTGTCGGGAAGCGACGACGGGAAGGTCAAGGTGTGGAGCACGCGCGAGGAGAACAGCGTGCTCAACATCGACATGAAGGCCAATATTTGCTGCGTCAAGTACAACCCGGGGTCCAGCAACTTCGTGGCGGTGAGGCCCAGAACACCCGACATCGGGAAGAGCAAGTGTTTGCTCGTGTGGAACCCAAACACGCTGGACCCGTTTCCGCTAGACTGAGCGTGTCAACCTACCTGAGCAGATTCAGACGGCGTTTCCTGTTCAGAAGCATGAGAGAGGCTTGCACTTCACTTCTGCTTCAGCGCTTCCAGCCTCAGAACGGGGAGTTGGCCTGAGTTGCCAGCTTCAAACTGGAGAGTCGGTTTTTGGGCCGTTGAAATTGTTATATCTTGGGGAACCTGAGTCGTCTCAACTTTGATGCAGGTGGGCTCGGCCGACCACCACATCCACTACTTCGATCTTCGCAAGCCGCAGGAGCCGCTGTTTGTGTTTATGGGTCATAAGAAGGCGGTGTCTTATGTCAAGTTCATCAATGAGACTGAGCTCGCCTCAGCGTCCACCGACAGCACGCTGCGGCTATGGGACGTGAAAGAGAACTGCTTGGTGAGCTAGCCCGGCCGGTCCTAGTAGTCAGAGCGGGAGATTTCAGGGGCAAATCGTTGAGCCGCTTAGTCTGCTGGGTTGGGATTCATCGAAGGTGGATAGGGGGGGTGGTATGGACCAACGGAAGATCGAGATCGTTCATCTTGAACACCGAAAAGCTCTTTTTCGGAGATCTTCTTTGTTTGCGGGACCGCACGTGCGCTCCCCGTAATGAATATTAGCCTTCGTTTAGCTGCTTGCGTTGAAGCCTTGGACGCCTTGAATCGGTTGTGAGGCAATCTCAGTCTCAGAACAGTTTTCCCAATCTCGTGCCCTCTCAGTGCATGACAGAAACGTTCTGCTTCATTTCCAGATGCGAACATTGAGGGGCCACACCAACGAGAAGAACTTTGTGGGTCTATCCGTCAACAAGGATTACGTCACCTGCGGCAGTGAGACAAACGAGATTTATGTGTATTATAAGGTAAGGGCCCTTCTTCTGACCGCTTCAAGGAGACATTGACACCTGACAGCCTTTTTGAGCAAGGCACACATGATCTTCCATCTCTTGCACGCAGTAGCAGATTGTATGTAGTAAGCACAACTTTTTGCAGCAAAACGTGAGCGAAGTCGTCGTTGAGCATGCTGTTCTTGAGCGACATTTTTGGCTTTCCGTGCAGGCTATGTCGAAAGCCGCTGCAGTTCACAAGTTTGGCTGCACAGATCCTGTTACAGGGGAAGAAAGCGAAGATGACGCTGGACACTTTATCAGTGCTGTATGTTGGAAGGAAGACAGCTCTACAATGCTAGCCGCAAATAGTCAGGGAACAATAAAAGCCCTAGTATTGTCCCCTTGAAGGAGAGGGGCTCGTTGTAGGTAAAGTTCTAGGATGCCCAGCCCGCGTTCCCTTGGTTTTCAAACTCTCGAAAGAGGCCCGGTCGCCTTCTTCGATGCAGGGGTAAAATAGAGCTTCAACAACATGTTGAACTGATTGATTAGTGTCAGACTTTCCCTAGGTGCAATTGTTCTAGGTCTTGCAATACACGATACATTGTCATTGACATTGATAAACTAGAAATGAGATATCAACGGTAGTGCTAGATGTATGTTGCGAATCGAGAATGTTGTCAAGCATATGCATGCACCCTTCGAGCAAATAAGACCTCTTTTTACTTCCGAAGTTTGTTATATCTGCACATGAGATTGAAGCATTATCGACTTAGGTCCGATGGTAACTTCCAATTTATTATCGCCCAATTAGCCGCCATGGCTGTGGAGCATGGTCTCCGGCGCGGCCGGGAATTTGTTTTTGACTTTGCAACTTCCTACGGCTACGAGTCATGTCCAGCAACTTGCTAATGCTACGAGTCATGTCCAGCAAGATATGCAAACCCTAATGCTACATGGCGGCTAACAAGCAATTCAACTAGCATGCATGGTGTGCCACTCGATCATGGCGTTGTGCAAAGCAAATAAATGCTTGTATGCAACGGGGCTCGAATGCGACTATGAGACTACCTCCGAGTTGACCCGATACATCTGAGTGCTCCAACTAGGTGACTACTCCTTGTCCTTGCCCTTGCCGAAGCGGTTGTAGATAAGGTCGGTAATGGCGTTAGACTCCTCGCTGCTAAGGCTGACCTCGGTAGCCGCCGCCAACTCCCCCGCCGCGGCTTCCGCAAGTGCCCGGGTGTGCTCCAGTGCATTGTCCACTAGCTCCGTCGCCGAAAGAAGCTAGGTGGCTTGGCAACAAGATTGGACACTTGCTGAAGGTTGAATAATTCCTCGCAATGTACATCAAGTTGGGGCTTATATCAATGTTGGAGCAATGGAGGAGGCCTGGCATTCTGGCATGGAGCAATGGAGGAGGGTGGGAGGAGGCATGGAGACAGTACCTAGGCTAGTATACGTAGAGACAGCGTTAAGGCTACGGTACCTACCGGTAGATACCTTCAGGCTCCCGCTATCATATACCTGGGTACCAGGTGGTACCAGGCTTGCATATGGCATTGCACGGTAGATGATCGATTTGTTCTGCATGAGGTCGAGATCCTGAAGGCTGAATCTGAGCAGCATCCTGTCCAAAGTCCTCAAACTTCTAGATCCCTTTTCGGATCAACATCACCGTTCGCCTGATACCGGTAACTGAGCAGCATGGCGTTCCTGAAGCAGATTCTGCCCGCTTTGCGCCAGGCGGTTCCTCCGCTGCAGCGCTCTATGTCATCTGCGGCTGACCAGAAGAGGAAGGTGGCAATCCTTGGAGCAGGAGGCGGCATTGGGCAACCCTTAGGTAACTTTTCTGTTTCGTTCTGATGGTTATTTTGGATCCAAGGGGGTTGGTGGGAGGGGCTATGCATTGGTGCAGACTTTGTGCGGGCCATAGTGAATTGCCATGTTGGAAGGGATGGAGAGCCAAAGTGTCTTATACGGTGTTGATCATTGGTGTGTGGCTATTGGTTTGGTAAAGGCTGAATGATGCCTCTGCACACCTCTCCTTGTCCAGAGTGACACGCGCAGCATCAGCAGATTCTGATTAAAATTCTACCATTTGACCTTGTGCAGGGCTGCTCATGAAGTTGAATCCTGCTGTTGGCAAATTGGCGCTGTACGATGTTGCGGGGACTGCGGGGGTAGCTGCTGACATCAGCCACATTAACACCACTGCAGAGGTATCCGCTGATTTAAATAGCTTCAATTGTCACTTGACCTTTCTGCACCACCGTTTGCTCTATGCAGTTCAGTCCATGCAGATGATGTTAATCAGACTTCTGCAATCCAATCCCTGCAGCAGCTTCTTCTGGATGCCCTGGCATAGAGGCACTGTCTGCTGGTCACATGTATCTCCTTGCGATGACCACCACCATTGCTTGCGCAGACCACCGGCCACACTGGGCCTGAGGAGCTGGAGGCCGCCCTGACTGGTGCGGATGTGATCATCATCCCGGCGGGCGTGCCGCGCAAGCCCGGCATGACGCGTGACGACCTGTTCAACATCAATGCGGGAATTGTCAAGACCCTGGCCGAGGCAATTGCCAAGTACAGCCCCTCTGCCATGGTGACGGTCATCAGCAACCCGGTCAATTCCACAGTTCCCATTGCTGCGGAGACGTTCAAGAAGGCCGGCACCTTCGATCCCAAGCGACTGTTTGGCGTGACCACTTTGGACGTTGTGCGGGCAAGGACGTTCCTGGCAGCAAAGAAGGGCTTGGATGTGCAATGTGAGTGGAATTGCTACTAGGGATCGCATGTGAGAACGGAGTGCGTGCGCCTCTTGCCCTGCAAGTAGGATCCTGAAGAGAATGCAAAATTGGTCAATGTATTCTGAAGCCTTTCCTTGGGAGCCACAGACTTAATTGTGGCTTTGCTTGTGCAGCGGTTGATGTCCCTGTGGTTGGTGGCCATGCTGGGGTCACCATCTTGCCCCTCTTCTCACAGGTGAGCACCAGCCACAGAGACCAGTCTACCCGCGCCCTGCCTCGGCTCTGAACATTCTGAGGACCTGCTTCTTGACGGCCTCTGCGCCACGCTTGTTTGGTCGTATATGGTGTGCATGTGTGACAGGCTGTTCACCCGGGGGGCTGATGGTTTTGTCTGCCTGTCGTGCAGGCTACCCCGAGCGTCACTCTGACTGATGAGGAGCTGGAGGCCCTGACGAAGCGGACCCAGGATGGTGGCACGGAGGTCGTGCAGGCCAAGGCGGGCAAGGGCTCGGCAACGTTGTCAATGGCGTGAGTGGCGGGAGGGCACACGCACACCGGTTCCTCAAAATGTTGGGCAACCTTGGTGGAGCTGGACTCGTCTTGATTGCTGAATGGGCAGAGCATGGGCAGCTGAGGACGACGAGTGGCTCTGGGCTAAGGGGCCCCTCCTCCTGTGCAGCTATGCTGGCGCCTTGTTCGCTGACGCCGTCCTGAAGGGCCTCAATGGCGCCACCGACCAAGTGCAGTGTGCGTACGTGGAGTCCAGCGTGGTCCCAGGCCTGCAGTACTTCTCTTCAAAGGTGGGCCACTGCCATGTGCTTTGGGGGGGGGTTGCACCGTCAATATGCACCTGGAAAAGCACATTCCCTAGCATGTCAGCAGGAGGCATCGCACTGTCTGCACAAACCTTAGAGTCCGTTGTCCCAGGCTTTCATCGTATGGGCACAATGCATTCCAGCGTCTTTTGCCTTTTCTGCGTGGCGTAAGGGGCTTCCAGTGGGTGTTGGAGGGGGGAATGTATCCAGAACTCCAACAGATCGAGAGCTTGTTCCATCTTTCTTTGACCTTCCGGAATAAGGAGCGGAGTTATCTCCAAGAGCCTGGAAAGTTCAGTGCCAGCATGGGTTTTGAGTCATCTGGACCAACTCCTTTCAGAAGGAGCCGGTCTCTGGTGTAGACGGGAGCCACCAGTCCGTTGTCCCATCCTTGAGTTGTACCTCTGTGGGGTGTCTCTCTGTGCAGGTGCGGCTGGGCCCGTCTGGTGCAGAGGAGGTTATGGGCCTGGGCACGCTCAGTGCATATGAGCAGAAGGGGCTGGAGGCTTTGAAGGCCGAGCTCAAGGCTAGCATCGACAAGGGAGTCAGCTTTGCAAATCAGTAGACGGGTCAAACCAAAGATGGAGGCAATAAGAAGATTATGGTCGGGTCTGATGTGGTCCAGACATCGGAAGCTTTGCAGTGATTTTGCAGGTTCGTAACGCATGCATTGGAAATGGAAGTATTGAAAAGCTCTTGAGTCCTGCTTCTGCATCTGATGATTGGATTGTCCTGAACCTCGGGACTACTTGTTCGACCATCTCGATCAGGAGTGGATTCTCGTTCAAATCAACTGGAGTTCCTCTAACATGTTCACGGCCTTGAGGACACAGACGGTTCTCGTCGTGCACGACTCCAAATCTTTACAATCATGCAACAAGATGCCATGGATTACTTATGTCATACTGGCTTGATAAGAGACGAGTCAACTTTCAGGTTGCAGCCTGGCACTGCAGTCAGTTGGCGGTTGAAATTGGGGGCCAGCGATATTGAATCCTCCAAATCAACTAGACCGCACCGTGAAAGTATGCTAACACTCTGTAAGTTCCTTCGCCCTTGTTAACAGTTTGTCAGTCTTAACGCATGTATGCGGGCTGCGTGGCACACATGATCGCTGGGTATGCAAGAGCTGTTGACATTCTTTTTATACAAGACATGATGTTCTTTCAAATTTGCATGTTGCATAATACCCCACCAACTGCCACATGTTTCAGTGTTTCAACCACCACCCGGCGAGCATATGAACCGGCAAGCTTGCTAGAAAGCCGTGGTAGTACGTTTCCGTTGTGCAAAATGGCCGGTCATTTGTATCAAGAGTAACAATATACTGTGAGCGTTCTGGAGAGCGCATATAACGTTCGTAAGCAACGGACTCAAATGAAAATACGCTACTCGGGCGTAAGCATTGATGCGCCGACCTCGGTAGCCGCCGCTAAGGCTCCCCCGCCGCAGCTTCCGCAATTGCATGACTGTGCTCCAATGCGTTCTCCACTAGATCTGGCCCCGATCCCGCTGGGCGGTTTGTTGTCGCCTTCGGGTCAGGCTTGCAGCGCTCGATGATGATGCCCGTCTCAAGAAGGGTTTTCTTGAGGGGACGGTATTCGGCCCAAGCATTGTCAACATCTGCCCGCGAGCCGAAGCAGGCGCCCCACATGCGCCTCGGCTGGCCCTGTTTGGTGAAGGGGCGACCTTGGAGTTAATGGTGCGGCGCTCGAAGCCCGCACCGAAGTGTGGTTTCTGGACGTCCCAAGTGAAATCAATGAGGCACTTGTCTGGGCTGATCCCTTTGACAATCAGGATATGGTCGCTGGGGAACTCCTTCTTCTTAGGGCCCCCCGTAGTGAGGCCCGCGGACGTGGTTGCATTACCAGGGGCCGGGCATGATTTGTGTTTGTCTCCGGCCGGGGGGCCGCTTTATCCCCGTTAGCGGCGCAGGTGTAGCTACACCTGCGGGGGCTACACCCTTAGGCCCTTGAACCAGCGGGGGCAGGGTCGGGCTGGGCGACGCGCGGAGGTGGGGCGTCAGCCCGGGCGGCCGTTCCACCACTGCAGCAGGCCCGTATGGATGCACTAAACAGTTGGCAAATATATTCCAACTTTTTGGAGTGACTCCCTGATACGTTCGAGATCATTCAGGTGACGGAATGTACAGGTCCCGCACTTATCATGAAGCTGGAGAATGTATATGTTCGTACCACGTATGTCATGTATGTGCATGACATAGGTGCATTGCACATGCGACACTACACCGTACTACGGAACTCTTTAAAGAGAATGGCCACCTTACTCGGGTTTCATGCCAGATTAAGTGCCGGGTCATCTACCTAACCAGCTCCGACTTTTGCCCAGGTACCGTATCACACTGAAGTGGGGTCAAATGCTGTGCTCAAATTCACACTTCTTTCTGGGGTTTTAGATTGAACCTAAGTTTGTGGGTTAGGGGAGACCGGCCGACAAGAGTTAGGTTACTTAGGTATGATTCAATGCATACCGTAGTCGCTCAGTGCGGCGGACTCCACTGACATATATGATATATCTCTTCCGTTGGCTTGGAAGCTGGACGGTGTCGATTTTATTCTATTTCAATTTAGGGTGCGGTGCGATTTACATCAGGTAACTTCGTGGTCAACGAAGTCAATGGTAAAGGATTTCGACCAATCAGAGAACGAATAAAATGTGTCATTACCGGGCGTACTCGAGATGATAATAAGGTGTCAAAACAGCTGGACATGGCGGGTCTGGTATGCTTGTTTTGCGGCATCGCATAATTAATGGCTTTGACATGGCCGGAGCTTTGGGCATGATGGCGCCATCCGATACACACTTCTTCGGCACAATGACATTCCTTCTTTCATAACGATGAATGATTACTATTCTTCGTTCTTCAAACCAAAAAGATGATGCTTAAATTTTGGAGCATTCCGACCGACTGCAAAGCGATGCTCGTAAAGGACAGTCAGGTCACAGCTGCACATGGGCAGAGCCTCCTTGTCATTGGATGCCGCCCTTCACATGACAATGTCTCCTCGTTTTCGTTCACCAGGCAAGCTCCCGGTCTCTGCAAGAAACGAAATAAAAGCCAAGGCTCAAATCAAGTCGAGAACTGAAAGTTTTTAAATCATGACACAATCCTTGAGAATAGGCTACACTCCATCCAACTATAATCTTTTCCTTTCACGTTGTTTCTCAAGATATGAACCTTCCCTAAGGGCCTATAGAATCCGTCGAAGCCCTGGGTATGCAGGCAACGAAGGGGAGGCTGCCCTTGCTGCCACCTCAACGCGTCCGCTCACCTGATGCGGAGGGGCATCGTCGACCACCTCCGCGGGCTGGTCGGCCCCGGCACTAACGGAGCAGCCGCCATCGCATGTGAAGAACTGCTTCAGCCTGACACCAGGAATGAGACCCGCAATCACCAGTGGGACAACTGTGGAATCTTCAAAAACTAGAAGAAAGTTGTCAACTCTCCAAAGAGACTCCAGCCTTATCTACCACGCTCTGAGCCCCTATCGTCTTCTTTAACCATCCAAGTTGCCATCTGAACCCAAACACGATAGGCATCATTCTGCCAGCGGGCTGGATGGTCCCACCAGATCTGGCGAGAGTCCGCACATGACCCGCAGCAACCGTGGCGTGCTTACAACGCTGCGGTGCGCCTCGGTCCCAGCGTACATGTTGTTTGACGGCACACCGGGCGGACATCATCTCGGGGTGGAAAGGCGCGCGGATCAGTTCTCTCACCAGTCGCAGGTATTGATGGTGCGCAGCGCTGCCGCAAGACACTGCATGCTCCGCCCCGCGCACGTCTCCTCGCACGACTGTCCTGGCCTGCCCAACGCATCGACACGAGCAGCGTCAGCAAACTTGCACTGGGCGGGTGGCATCAGGAGGAACCAGGTTGAGAAGAGTTTCAAAAGGGGCAGACGCCAGGAGTTGGGCGTTGCCCATACCCCATCCTGATTGTTTGACAGCACAGAAGGATCTTGGTGTCCAACGCAATGAGGAACTTAAGACCTCCTCTCATTCTTGCCCTGCAAACGATGAGACAATCAGCCAACGTCCTAGAACAAGTTAGCAGGGCAAATGGCCGAACTGTTGAGAGGCTGCAGGGTGAGGAGCGCTCACTCGGAGACCTCCCCTTTGAAGTGCTCCCCGTCCACGCTACTGGCGTTCTCCCCCCCTCCGGCCAGGCTGTAGCAGTGGTGCAGGTCGCTCTTGTACGCATTCTCGTGCACCACGCTGTCAGAGTTGGAGCGGCACCGGCTCTGGCACAGCGCAAACACAGTGTCGAACGGCTCTGCACACCGCAGAAGTGGGGGGGTCAGGGCGGCAGGGCCACGCCGGCAATGGTGGGCCCACCCTGGCGACATAAGCGTGCATCAGGAGGCTGCCGTCCTGCATGTGGCTTTTCTTGTTGTTCTGAAAGCAGCGAGGGGAACAGCTGAGCGCGTACAAGGCCATGCGCGGCCAGGCTGGGAGGCATTACAAGGAGAGAGAGGAGGGGAGGGAGTAGATAGCAGTCCAGCAGCAACATGTGGTACGCCTCCGGGTAATGCCCAGCTTCACATCAAGGTACAGCCCGCCTTACTTGCGCTCGGTTGGTGGGCGATGGGGGCAGACAAGGCGTCCTCTAGTGACGTCTGCACAGGACAGACCAGCCCGCGTTAGAAGGGGGGGCCACCAGCAGCACAGCGGCCCCTCCTGCCTGCCCACTCAGCTGATGCGCTGGTGCGCCCTCACTGGGGTGCCACAGGGATCCAGACCAGCGAGTCGTGTTGGACAGGGCTGACCTTGAGGGGGTCCATGCAGCATGCGACGCAGTACTCGTACTGGCTGCAGCAGTGGCGGTCGGGGTCGCAGCTCCTGCAGCACAGACGGGCGCTCTCAGCACGGATCATCGTGGGGGTGCCACTGCGGCCAGCGGCCGCCACAATTCCTCAGCAATCGCAGGTGATAACTTTTTGATCTCAAGCGTAGCGCTGTCTGTCCTCTGGGGGGTCGTGCTTACGTGCAAGCAAAGCGGTCGCGCACGTTTTGCTCCATGCAGCAGCCAGAGGTGCCATTGAAGGACGCCCGGCTGCAGACAAAGCCTGTGAAAGAAACAAAAAGGTCGCTAAGGTGAGGGATTGACACATCTAACCACAAGGCTAAGTGTATCTCGCACAATGCTGTCCATCCGTGGAATGCATGTGATGTCAATCAGAGTCTTGAAGCCTCCAGCTTCTCCTCTCGAGACACAACATCAAGAGAGCCTGGCATGACCTCCTTTCCTGCAGCAGGGGATGCTGGCAGTGCATTGCGGGCGAGGCAGCTCACCTGTGTCGTCCACCACGAGGTGGCGCCCCTGCCGGCTGTGCTCACACCCAAGGACGCCGCCCGCAGCCACCGGCGGCAGGGGGAGGCGGGGCCTGGCAGGAGCGGAGGACAAGGCACATGAGGCAGATGGCAGAGGCCCATGCAGAAGGGAAAGGAGTACAACCTACAGGAGAATAGTGGCCCTTGACACCTGCATTCGAGGTGGCAGTCCAAACAGAACTTCAATTGCTAAATGTAGATTAGATTTGAAGCACTATCCCAAGTCTGCATTCATGCGAACTTGGGCTAGCATTTCTTCGACAAGCTCTTGTTGTCGTTGACCCTTTTTAAACCCTTCGCTTGGTTTAAGCATGCCACTTATTTACAACTGGCCCCATTCATTTAGCAGACCTAAGAAACTAAGCGAAGGGTTTAAAAAGGGTCAACGAGAACAAGAGCCAATGCCTTGCCATCTAGCTGTCTTGAGGATGCTAATGCAGAAGTCGTTGAGGATGTACCAACCTCCATGCCACTTGGTCCCCCTGCAGGTGTACCTCTGAGTGACCACCATCAACTGATGCAGGAGTCGGGTCTTCAATAAGAACATTCCTCCCCCCAATCGACTCTCGTGAGTATGAGCTATAGTCCACCGATGAAGCGACAAAGACAGGGAGCAGGGTGCACAGAAGCAGGGCCCTGGCAATTGGAAAAGAAGCGTCGCATGGAGGGCCCATTTCTGCCAACACGCCTGGCAGCCCCTCGTCAACTTCACTAGGTATTCACCACTTCGAAAGTTCTCTGATATCAGATATTGCCATTGGTACTATAGTAGTACAGGACCGTATGTCCTAGCTTCAAACCCTAATTTCTCACATGGGCGCCGCCGCGCGCTGTCCTAGCGACAAGCTGCACGACAACGACGGACTCGAAGTTCGACGTAGCGACACACGACTACGACCTAAAAGGCGCCGGTCCGACGGCCGCTCGCCGTCGGGGTAGCTCTCTCTTATTTGAACCGTAGTTGCTCCAGACTGGCACGAGCAGCCGGAGCTCGACGGCCGCAGTGACGGCGGGGAAACCAGAATTCTGTTGAAGCGCTGTGTCGATCAATGTGACAGTGAAGGACAGAGGACGTCAGCCGTATGGAAGTACCCCTACTAGTACTAGGGCCACAGGCCCACAGCCTGCAGTTTCAGTTTCATCTTCAGCCTCAGGTTCCATCGTCACTTGCTTCAGAATCATACAAAGTTTCTGCTTATAAGCGGTGAGCGATTGCACAAAGACGCCCAACGGAAGTCAGCATCTGCGATCCATTGCTCTGCTCAAAAAGTTCAGTCATGGGGAGGGGTCAGATGTCCGGCGGGGGTTCTTCACAATTGAGTTACCTTTTTGGAGACTCCAATTCGGAGCAGGCTCCGGCGACCACAAGTATCAACCCACGGGGAAGAGCCAAAGTTGCCCCGCCAACTCCTCACGACAAGGCTCCTGTGGGCGATGTGCACTCAAAGAGTCTGCCGGTGGACAGTGTGAAGGATGCGGCAAACACATATCCGGCCCCTGATGCGGCTTCCCTGCAAACGCTGGGCGGAGGCAACACCCAAAGCAAAACGAGCGTGAACAACTACCACAGGGCAGGTAGGATGCTGAAGGATCTGGCCATTGTAAGGATTTGTTTTATTACAGAACCCATATTTGGTTTGCAGAGGACGGACATCCTATATTTCCTCATGCTTGCAGATTGCCGCCTCTTAATTGGGTCCCCTATGAGTAAATTGCTTGCGGGTGCTTCTGCGAAGGATGCCCTAGACGACTTTCCCTGGAGTGGTTCAACTATAACATTGCCAGCAATCTGATCTTGAGATGCAAAAACGAAAGGGCACTTTAGGCTTAGCTTGCTTCCGTGCAATTCGAAGGCAGTCCCTGTATAAGCACCCGCAGATGTATACTCTCGATTAAGCTGGACACAGCAACTCATAAACATCAACACTGCTAACCCGCTCCTCTCTTTCCCCATTCAGATGGACAGAATGTGAACAACTTCCTCACCGACAGGCCAAGTAAGCCCCACCGTTTGGTAGACCCAATGCCATGCAAGAGTGTTTGACTTTGTCTCAAACCTTGGTATTGTTTGGTTCAATCTTGCATTTCAGAACTTTTCGCGCCTGGGTCCTTGCTCTATTCATACTTGTCGTGCCAATTCCTGAAATGCATTGTTTGATAATAAGTTGTGTAACTGGAGGTTGTATGCCTTTTCAGGTACAAGGGTCGTCGCCGCACCTGGAGGCAACAGTCAGCTCAATTTCTTGTTTGGTGGTTGAAGATACGATAGCTTCTTATAAAAACACATTGCTTTTCATCTTTGAGATGGTCTTTTTATCCTCCTCAACTTCAGAGTAGACTGCCCAAAGAAATGTTTACTGCCTAACAACTTTCAGAATTCTCCAGTTAGGAACTGTTTATCACCACAGGAGTAAAGGTATAAGGCTACACAAAGTAGTAGACAGACGCACTGTTACTTTTTGTTTCTTACTGCCAACTTGTTGATGGGCGTTGACGAATGGAATTTGCGATAGGATTGAAGGATGACATCATGTGCATGTGATCAAACCGTTCAGATGTATGAGTGACTTGAGCAGTGTAGCTTGCATGTCTCGAATTCCACCACCTCATCAAGCACTTTTTAGCCTCCCATGTCAGGCTGTTGCAAGCCACTTGAGTCATTGATGCTACATGAAGTATGTGATACTCTGATAAGCCTGCGGGCCCGTCGACCGATTGTCGGATCCCGAATTCCGGAAGAAACGACCTACATCCGACCTCCGGCTCATTCCAGCTCGAGCTAGTGCATGCATCACAATGAATGGCCACCCAGCTGCTGCACGGTGAAAATGCTTGCTGAAGCTCTGTCCGACTATGTCAAATAACGTCAAGCACGTCGCCTCTATCTTGATATGCCCAAAGAGAGAAAGTGGTCCTTAGCATGTAGCCATGGCTAGCTCACCTCGTGCACAAGAACCCTTGAGCAACGAACAAAGATGCGTTGACATAAGTACTATCAATTAACCAATGTAGACGAAGTCGGCAAAAGCATACAGACCCAGACTGTGGGCGGCCTACATGTAACCGTACTAAAGAACTCTTTGTCCTCTGGCTGCTATTGATGCTTAAAGGCACCTCCTCATATCCTTGTAAGGACGAATGCGCATCTCTCAAAACAAGGACGCTTCTTGGACACATGAATGATCGACCAAAACCCGTCCCCTAAGGCCCGCTCCAGGTTTCTCCCACTGGCCCCGCAATGGCACTCACAAAGGCGAGGAGGCTGGCCGGATCCCGCCGTTCCGAGGGGTAGGTAACAAAGGCGCGGCTACGGCTGCCTTGCGCTCGCCGCGGGAAGAGCACGATGGTGGGGAAGCTCTTGAGGCCAAACTCCTTCTGCGCAAAGGCGCGCTCGGGCCCATCGGCCCGGAAGGAGGCAACCTGCCAGGACAGCACACAGCAGGCGGGACAGTGAGCGGCCATCGGAGAAGCACAATCGCAGAGGCAGCAGGCACGAGCTGAGGGCCGCCGGCTGTCCGCGGTGCTGCAGCAGAAGGCCCTCAGAGCGGGGCCGCGGCGCTCACCCGCACGTTGGTGCCCCGCAGCTGCTCGCCCAGCTGGACGTAGCTCTCCTCCATGGCCTGCACCAGCGCAGCACAGCACGCCCGTCAGAGCCCTCGCACACGAGCAAGTCGGCACACCGCTGCGCGTGGCTGTCACGGATTGGGCTGGGCCCGCCGTCCTCGAAGGTGACTCCTGGCCCATGCCGAGGCTGCTCTGTCATCCTGCTGAGCTGCCGTTCACTTGTCCTTGGAACAAGACAAGTGCTCAGAAGGCTGCACAGCAAACGACCCCTTGAGCACGCCACTGCAGACAAATGCACGCTGTGATCCTTCCTCTTCCCAGCCGCTGTGTCCCTCGGACAGTGGCGTACCTGGCAGAAGCGGCACCAGGGCGCGTAGAGCACCAGCAGCGTGGCGTCCTGGCCCGTGCTGCGCAGCAGCTGCTCCACGTCCTCTTTGCTCAGCGACGCCACCGCGTCCGTGTCGGCGTACAGGTCCGCGTGCTCCGACGGCGCACTCGTCACGGCAGTGCTCGCCTCCGTGCTGGCATCCCCCTCCGTCCCAGCCGCCACCTCCGCCCCCGGCGCAGCGCCGTTGGCGGCGGCCGCGCCATTGCCGGTGGTGAGGGGAGCAGCCGACTGAGGGGCGGCCACGGCAATGTTGCCCTGCGGGAATGGAACGAGCAGCACGAGGTGGAGGCCCCACAAGGACGAGGCAAGCATGCAGCCCGGCCAAGAACGACAATCCCACACCAAGGTGTCAGAACGGATGGAGGGAGAATGCGGACTGCACTTTGCAGTTCCAAGCCCCGACACCCGTGTGGTACTCTGTGCGCGAGCGAACGTGATCTGTTGACGTCACCGCCGACGGATTGCACATGCCGTGTACTGCGACCTAGCACAGAGCCTTTCGGCTTGACTTTCACTGTCCGCAGCAAAACGGTCCGACCGCCGTCAAGTCAAAGTCGACATTACCGGTCGCGCGCTACCTTGAAAGTTGATTGGGTATCAAAGCGGTGTGGGGGGTTGGGACTGCAAACTGCAGGCCACGTTCTCCTTCCATCGGTTCTGTCAGGAGCCCTGGTGGGGCCCCCAGAGTGCAATAAGAGGAGCCAAAACGCAGCGAGGGAGAGCCTCGAGCTGAAGCAGCGCCGCACTGAGTGTCCTCCGCGCAGCCAGCGCGGGCTGCGGCAGGTGCCGGAGAGGCGCCGGTGTGGGGGCTCACTTTGTGCAGGCCGCACTCCTTCATGGTGGCATCCTCCCACCACCAGCGGCCCTCCCGCTCATGCTGCCCAGGGAGCACCGACCGCGTGCACGGCTCACACCCAATGGACACAAAGCCCTGCACGCACGAACCGCATCAGCCAACCGGCAACGCCAGGTTTGTATGAAGAGCGACATGAGGATCATCACCCCCAAAACATGAAGATGCACGTGAAACAAGAGAAAGGGACCGCAGGTAAGGCAACCGCTGCAGTCGGCGTACCTAGGCTGGCTTTGCACTGACAAGCGGGCGGCGGGCACTGTACGCTCAGTGGGGCCCATCAGTGCCGCAACAAAGCTGCCATGCCCGGCCTTTGTGCTACTGCTGGGGCCCCCCACCTTGGAGTGCAGCTCGTTGACGGGCACATTGAGCAGGCGCAGGAAGCCCCACACATCGGTGCCCTTGACGTTGGCCAGCGGGTTGAACTTGACCAGGCTGCCGGGCCCCCCAGAGAGGCCCTCAAACGCGGGGTCCACCTGCACCACCGGCACAGCGGCTCGCGTCCCGGGGCTCTGGTCCTTGCGCTGCCCCGTGATCCACGCGTCCAGCGTCCGCAGCTGCTTACGCAGCGGCCGCACCTGCACGCGCGCACCGGGGACTTGCTCACGACGGGACCCACGCAGGGTGGCTGCCCGCCTGAGCACAGAGGAGCTGGCAATACACACACCAGCAGCACATGTGACAAAGCTGGGCTCAAGCGCCGGCGGAGAGGCACCTGCTTGGAGCAGCTTCCGTCGGAGGGGCGGGGGGGTGCCTGCCGCGGGGCGTTACCTTGCGGACGGCGCAGCACTCCTGGTGGCCGTCTTCGTAGAAGCTGAACATGCCCTTGGTGCGCACCAGGTCCTCCACCTCCTTGGCCTCCGGGAAGCAGTACTCGATGCGGATGCCGTAGTGCGCCTCCACCTGAGCGCCGCACCGCCAGCACGACTCAGCAGGGCGGGCAGCGACGCACAGAGCACCAGGGGCTGGACACGAGCAGCGGAGAGAGGGGTGCCAGACAGATCTGGTGCAGAAACATGCGCATGGGGGCCCTAAGCACGCTCCTGATGCAGCACCCAGCACTTGCAGCGGCTGGCCAGCGCTGCCCACCTGAGCAAAGTAGCGGTACGTCTCTGCGTTCAAGCGGCCGGTATCCAGGCTGAACACCCGAAAGGGCCGTCCCGTGAGCCGCGCGTACTCAATGAGGGCCACATCCTCAGCCCCACTGCAATCAGACCCAGCAGTAAATGCGCAGGAAGCGGCCTGGCAGAGGCGGACATGTGGTGTACAGTACAGGCGCAGGGCCGCTTGCGGGCCCAGTTGCAGAAGGGCAAGCAGCGAGGACCGGACACGCAGCTAGCGGACACGCCTCCCAGGTTCCAGTCGGCAATGCTGCCTCAAAGCAGGCAGCCACAAGCAGCGGCAGAACGTCCGTGTAAATCTGAGGTGCGTGTAAGTTAGGCCCACCTGAAGGCAATGCCAATGTTTTTGCCAAACAGGTCCAGCGCAGTGTCCATGATCTCCAGCGGGGACGACGCCGCCAGATCCTTGGCCAGAGCAGCGTAGTCCACCACCTCCCCTGCGGACGGGGGAGCCTCCACCACTGCACACCGTTGCCACAATCAACGAGGTGGGGAACAGCGGACCACGGCGCAGGCCTCATCGGAAGTCAGACCAAAATACGAGCTTCAGAGGCAGCGGCAGGCAAGAGGCGAGGTGGCGCCAGGTCGCTAGGATGACCGAAGGGTAAGCATCGCACTAAGGTGGAGGCTCGTCAGTCCAGGCCAGTGCGCACCTGAGACCGCTCTGATCCTTGAGCATGCTGTCCGCTGGCTGCGGATAGCCGCGCCAGGCAGCCGCCGCAGCTGGTGCCCCCAGAAGGCAGAGACCGCAGCAGCAGCGGTGGGGGCCTCTGCAGTGAGCGAGGCAGGCAGGCTGACAGATGAGCCACAGCGGGCAGGCAGGTCGGGACTGGCCAGCACACAGCGTGGCGACAGCATGATCCAGCAGCTCAAGGCTCACCCACCACTGCCTCACAGGAAAACGGCGGTCGTCCACTTACCTGGTGCTCCGTGTAGGGCCAGACGAGTCCCTGCAACACACGCCTCCCTTGAACTGGCCCCGTGTGGACGATGACCAGTGGTCGCCGCCCACGACGCACTCCCCAGTTGAGGGGCAAGGGTGCTCAGAGCCATGACAGGGTTGATGAGAGGCACTGGCCGCTTGAGGCCGCCACCGCGAGCAGGAGCCAGGAACCCAGTTGAAGAGTCTAGGGACTGGCAATCACTTGAATCAGCCTCCCTGGCCAGGTGGGAGCACGATTCGGATCAGCACTGTGCAATTACCTAGTACCGTCTGGCACCAGCTTTAACGGTACCTCAGACCTGTTGGATACCAGGTACCTAGTAGTAGTAGGTACCTAGAGCCGAACCCTAAAAACAATTTGCAGGCAGTTTGGTCTGCGCCCCCTATACCGTAATACTATCTTAGATCTGTACCAACCACACTCCGAGGCTGAGCTGACATGAGGCTTCGGAACACTTTCGGAAGAACACTTCGCCAGCTGCGCTTTGAAGCATTGTAGAGGCGCTTGCAGAAGCTAGATGACCGCAGATTCGACGCAGCAATTGGAAGACATTGTCTAGGTGCAAGTGCAATTTTTTGATTTCGCTCGAAGATGGCGACTCGCAATCGCACAGTGGCTTTTTTGAAGTACCGGGAGGCAGTTCGTCAGAGCAAGCCGGCATTCTCAGCAACAATTGAGATGTCTTCGCTGACTGCAAGTAAGGGCCGCAGTGGCTATGACACGATCAGTACAACGGATGCTGACGGAAGCAGGTGGGGCGCGGAGCATCCTCCAACCAACTTCTGGCTTTGCTTGCGTGTTCTTTCACCCATCCATTGTAGCCCAAACATGTTTTTGGCTGATCTCCCTCTTTTCGTTGGCGGGCAGACCTGATTGTATGTGCTTGTCTGTGCAGGGGCTCTGTAGGGCATGCGCTCCCCCCTGCCTGGGTGGATGTCAGCGAGGAGGTGGCCACGGAGATTGGGAAGCTGAGGCTCAAGATGGCTGAGCTCAGCAAGATACACTCTCGAGCCCTCATGCCCACCTTTGATGACAGCGGAGGCACTGACCAAACTATCGAGATTGTCACCCAGGAGGTCACACGGGGCTTCAAAAAGTGCGAACAGAAGCTGCGAAGGTTGGAGGCTGAGAAGGGCGCCAAGGGCCAAGATGCAAGCATCAGAAAGAACGTTCAGGTCAGCCTTGCACGGCGGCCGCCAACTCTGCGTGTAGGTGGCGGCCCCTGGATCAAGTTCCAAAGTTGCCACAAGGTGGTATGGAGTTTCATGGTGTGCTCTTTTCAGCAGCATTTACCTTATTCACGGGGGCTCTCTTACTCCTTGCAGAGGGCGTTGGCGACAGACCTTCAGGCAATATCCCTGGACTTCCGCAAGCAGCAAAAAGCATACCTTCAAAAGCTGCAAGCGCAGCAAGACGTAAGAAGTGATACACTTCTTCTCGGTGGCAGCCTTGTTACGCTTCCTTAGAAAGGATGCACTTGGAGTGGATACACTTCTCTGACTGAATTGGTCCTGCATAATGTTTGTTTCCATGTTCACTGATTTATGCAGATTGACTATTGCGCACTCATTTCATGCAGGGAGCCTCTTCAAGTTTGGGAACAGCATTAGATCGGCCTCGGGAAGATGAGGACGAGTCATATGATCCGGTAAGGCCTTTCTGCCTGGACAACCTCTTTCTGCAGTTTAGTCGGTTACATGGATTGATCAGATGATCATTGGTGACCTCTGTCCGGCACCAACCTGGCCCTCCCATTGCGTTTGCAGGGCTTCACAGAGGTCCAGCTGCAGAGGATCAAGAACTCGGAAGCGCTAGCTGCTGAGAGGGACAAAGAAGTTCAGCAGGTAAGCAAGCCTTGTGGCGCAGCGGTTCCGAAGATCCAGCTGGGGAGGACCTTGTGAGGAAGCCAGCTTGGGGGTGTAGCAAATTCAGAACAAAGTGCATTATCTTCTGCAATATCAAACGTGTCGCGTGCTCAGATGCTTGCAAGTGAACGTTGACCTCATCTGCGTTGCATGTGGATCCTTCATCTTGAGTCGTTTTATCTAAGCACACGTGGTGGAGCCCGGGTGGATTGTGCTGGCCACGAATGTTAAATCTCTCGTTTGGGTGGCTCGTTTGGGTGGTTGCCTTCTTGTCGAGAAGAAGGCAGCTTCTAGGATTGACCATCAACCATTGATGATAAGATTCGAGGACATGAATTTTAGATGAAATAAAGAGCATTTCATGGAAGCTATCAGTGACTATTGGGTACTGACCTTTGGTCTGCCTGTCCAGATTTTGGAGTCCGTGAATGAGCTTGCCCAGATTATGCGAGACTTATCCACGCTTGTGATCGATCAGGTGAGTCTTTTGGAGCACTATTGAAAGCAGTACGTTTTGCGCATGATGGGTTTGTATTCCGGTTTGGATCGTTGATGGCTTTTCGAATACACGCTTCCACATGCGAATTGGACACGACCACTTCCATCACAATGTCTTCATCGCAACTCTCTCATGATTTTGGGAGATGCGCTTCGAAATCTTTCTGCTTGAATCAGCTTCATTGTGTTCTCGACTGCAGGGAACAATAGTGGACCGTATAGATTACAACATCGAGCAAGTGGCCACATCTATCAACGCTGGAGTCAAGGAGCTCGAAAAGGTACTCTTCGATCATTGTACTTTCCCGGCCTGGACATTCGTCGTTGCTTGACATCCAAGTTTCCGCCGTGCCTGTCAAAAGTTTTTCACAATACGTTGGTAAGCCTTGGGTTCTTGTGGTCTCTTCTCTTCTCGTATCGGTTGTTTGTGCTCACTTGTGCTCAGTCTATATCCTTGCTCTCAGCTGTTTGCAATATGTGCTCATATGGTGAACTTAGACGTGCTAATTCCTTTGCGTATGTGAGTGTGCAGGCTGAGAAGACGCAGAAAGCTGGACGGATGGTGTTATGCGTAATGATCCTCATACTAATGGTTTTGTTCATGCTGGTGGTGCTTGTTTTGAAACATTTATTCTTCTAGAGCAAGCGTTGAAGATTTACGTTGTCTTTCCAATTGTCATGCATTTTGCTGGACGGAGTTCTAAGCAGAAACCGAGCTTGCATGCAATTGCACCAGATTCACAAGATCCCACCAGAATCATTTACGAATTATTAGTAATGAAAGCCAAGATGAAGGCCCTTGAATGTCGAATTTTTCAGCTCGCCCCTGATTCTGTATGGGGCGAGCTTTGCATTTGAATCTCATGTGCGGTGACGTCATCAGCTCCTGGAAACAAAAGCTACGGTACGTTGCCCTGGTCGTTGCAAGTGTCGTGTCGTACATGCAATAGCTTTCAATCTGCAGCTATGGGGATAAGGATATGGTGTACAAAAATATAGTGGGATTGCAGCAAATTCATATCCGGTGTTACTAATGGATTTCAATGCCCCTTTTCTACATAGTCGTTGGGGGGTTGCAAACCATGAATTCTTTTCACTCACCGAATTCAGCCTGGCAAAAACTTTGCCCGAGTATTACTTGAACAAGTCACATCTGCGCGCCGGAGTCCGATCACATTTGGTTGGACGACAAAATTTGCCCAACTAAGCATACAGCTCCTTATTCCGGCTGTTCGGAGATGTCGGCTCAGGGAAGCTTCCCGCCCTCCGGCCAGCGTACGCGTGTATAGGGAAGCCATGATAGAGACCGGGGTTGGGGTGCCCATTCCCCCACCCGTTCATTCCCAAATTGAGCCCAAATCAACCATTTTTTGCAACTTCAATATGTCGACTTTCACCAAATTCAAGCGAGTCTTCGTTCTACTAGTCCTCCACCGGGCATTGCACGGGGAAGTTCATGGGCCGTCCCGCTCGCAATCAAATATACAGTGTCTGAGGCTGCGGTGCCGAGCTGCCCTTCCACCCATCCTCAACGATGGCAATTGGTTATATCCTGCTCACTAGCATGAGGCGAGCTTCAAACGATCCAAATGCGGCTGCAGACGGATTCAAGCAACGTACCTAGTTTCTTTTTGTACCTAGCTATATACAACCCTTCTTCATGTAAGGGTGGTTAGAACCTACCGGGCTTGTGAAAAGCATGATTGATGATTTCAAAGGTTATGGGCCCACACGATGCTACCTCAAGAAAGGAAGGCTGACGCGGTTAGTGTGAGGAGAGAAGAAGAGCGCGGGTGCGATTAGAAGACCATTATCGTGAAGAAAATGGCGGGGTTGGATAAGCTCACGCCGCGCATCTCGATTTTCGGAAGGGGTAATTGGTCGACAGGTTGAAGGAGAAGTTAAGGCCCGTTAGTGTAAAAGAGCCTCCACGTGGCGAGAGGGAGTCCTGATTCCGCGGCCCAGGCCGGAAAACATTGAGCAACTAGATCCTTGATGGTCAGTGCACACGGGAAATGATGCATATGCGAAGTTGTTTGCCGGGGCGCACACGACCGTCAAGGCACGGAACTTGAGTCCTTGAGGAGTGTGAGAAGACGAGCAACGCAACTTGAGTGGTTCAATTTGAGAAGAGGTTGACACCGAGGCTTGACGTTGATGCTGGAAAAGAGCATTCACGAAGTACGTGGGAGAGTTCGGCGAAATCAAGATGGATTTGGGGGCGGCGTGTCAAAATGCATTTCCAAAGTAAAGTTGGCGGTCCATGCCATTGACACGGACAGTGACATTGTTACGACCGATGCGCATGCGAAAGAAGCAAAATCGAAGAGCTTGGAAGTAGAGATAGAATTCCGGGGAGGCTCGAAGATGATTGAGGCTGTGAAAAAGGCGTTTGTTACTCGCCAAGCGGGACTGGTATGGAGTAACCGTTGCCAACCTTAAGGGGGCCAAGCCTAAGCCGTTAATCACCCGAGGGGGCTCAGGGACGTCCCCGACACGAGACGGGCCTACGCTTATGGTAAGAAGGGCCACGTCCAAGCCTATTGCTCGATGCGGAACGTGGCGTGCTCCTTACTGGTGAGAGGGGGCACATTAGCTCGGTGGTGTAGAAAGCCTTGGGTCACAACGCAACCGGAAAAATTGCCGCACGCAGAGTCGTAAAGTCGAATTCGCGCGGTAGTGTGACGTTTGGGCTATGGTTAAGTCTAACCGCTCAAACTCACATAGGTTAAGTCCACTATCTCGCTAAGCGACACGTGGCACAGTATTGATTGGTCGAATTAATGTTCGATAATAGTTATTATTGGATATGTCGACTAGTGTTAGTATGTAGAGCTACGAGATAAGTATGTCTCTTGCATGACCAGGACGCTCTACTCTGCAGTCAGAAGTATGCTTTGCTTTGCTGGAAGGACGTCTGGGAAGTGACTGGATGCAGCTC
>DF236952.1:357725-523622 GCA_000708835.1 Klebsormidium nitens | reverse complement strand
AAGGCAAAGGCGTTAAAGGCACAACACTGGCGCTAATGCTGGCGCATTGAGGGATTATTTTGACTAATATAGAGTTGGCTCAGCCGTGGGTTAGGTCTTATGAATAACCATTTAATCTCGTAACCATAACCTGTCGGAGTTGCCACGTCATCCGGGTTTGGTTACAAAACTTGTTGACCCGGGTGTACATACACTAGATGGGCATGAGACTGACGATCGAAGTCGACTTAATTAGTCCGACGGTGAAGCAATCTAGTTAATTAGCATCGATCCAACCACGGTATATTACGTGCGACGACAATATGTTAAACCTCTGTAATTTCGGCTTTCCTTTCTGCTCATTCACGACTTCGATTTTCCGCTCATTCACGACCTCAGATTCTTGCGGGCGGCAGGTTGCTCGATAGGCGTTGAAGCGGTCCACAATATCGATCGTACTCGAAGGTTTTGATGTAACGTCAGTTCAAATCGAGTATTCGATAATCACAATCCGTGCCATGAACCAAACCCATATAAGTCCAAAATCAATCATGCAAGCAAGCATAAGATTCAGTGGTTCTCCATTCACCATTGTGGTTTCACAGACGCTGCGCCTTCCAGCGCTACCAGCGGACTCGACTTTGAAGTCCGCCCATTCTCCGGGCACAAAGTGGAAGGTCAGCTTCTCTGAGCTGCTCCAGTGCACGAGGGGCTCGAGTCTGCCTGCGGCTTTGACAATCTTGCTGCGTCTGCTGATTCGAGAATGTTCACTAGATTCACGGCAATCCTCAAGGACACGTCCGCAGAACAGTCTGCAGGCGTGTGCTTGTCGAGTATCTGTCTTAGCGATGCTTTGAGAAGGCGCTATGGCGTGGCGGCAGCACCTTCGCCAGACCATCTGCGCTATCCAGCATCTTGCGTCAGCAACTATGCAACTGACAATCCTGCAGAAACAGACGGCAAGTGTCATGCAAAGTGGAATGAGTAGTTGCGACAAAAGCTTGCAACATAAGCGTCTGCAGCTGGCGCTAAGATTCAACGTCGTCGTTGCAGAGAGTCGGTCCACAGGGAATAGGCGACACGAGTCCGACGGAAAGAGAGAAAATCTTACTGAACGACGGCCTAGTGGCAGCACAGATCTGCCCTGACCCGAGCACATAACTGGATTAACGTCAGAAGCCGCTATGGCCTTGGGTAGTGGGATCATCCGTAAACCACGAGGGCGACACTCATCAGGCTGAACTAAGTGACGTCAGTAACGGGACCAAGGCATCGCTGATTCAATGTTGTTCGCAAAGGAGAAAAAAAGTCTGCATGGTGATATGGAGATAATTCGTCCCAAATTCTCGCTTACACTGTCAGTTTGGGGAACAAACTACTTAGCATGATAATTCAATTGGTCATGATCATCCCCGGTCGACAGCCAGAGGAATGTCAGGATGTGGGTTGTCGGCCCACCTTTTTGCATTTCTTCCGTGTGGGCTTTTTGTTGCTCCTGCAAATACACCCAAACATCTGAATCATTTTTGTCACCGCATCTCGCCTTCTCCTTCACTTGAGAATCAATCCAGGATGTCGATTTGATAGTATATCATCGAGCTAGAGGAATCAATCCGGACGGCGCAGATCTTAAGCATGGGCAAAGGGCGCCTGAAACGCATTCATGCGAATTGCGCCAAATCCTGTGATTCTTTTGGGACCGTAGCTCTGGACGGCTTCAATCATGAACAAGACATGTCGTCCGCCAATCGTTTGAGAGTTTGAGAAGGGGTTTGCGGTCAGAACTGGTGACCGCATGAGGATACAGTCCTTGCTTTGACCACGATTGAACGGTGCTGCACTTCTGTTTTTCTGAGATGGGAAAGCAACCTCTCTTTGGCACAACGGACGAGAAGCCCAATACAAGACCGCAAAGTGGGTAAGTCGCAACAAAATCCTCACCGCAAGCATTGCCTTCATCTGTTTCGTCAAAGCTTTCCGATCCGCTTTGTGTTCTGGGTTCTTCTTGCCCAATTTCAACCTGAGCAGGGGAAAGAAGCAGCGCGTCACGACGCTAATCCATCTGATTCCATCAAAAGATTCCGCCTCTGGAACATCCAAGACCGGAAAGAGTCTGCCTTTTCGTTTGCAATACTTTTGCAAGAAAACAGCAGTCAGACCTCTTACAGAAATCAGGCGGCACACCTGAGACAAGCTTTTCCCTTGACTGCATCTTTTGCAGTTATACTTTGAGAATTAGGCTGAGCTTTGCATCTAGGATAGAATCTACAGGGAATTGGAACAGGGAACAGGGATCTGGAAATCAGGCTCGGATTGCAGGCTCGACATCAATCCAAGACAGCATTAGCCTGTGATGATCTCATACGAACAAAGGGGAAAGAAGAAGGCCGACCACTGTCAATTAAATGGTTGAAAGGACGAAATGTGAACCAACACATGTGCCGTACTGAAGAGCAGCCAAACAAACACTCTATGAAATAGGTTCAGCTCCATATTAATTCAGAGTCCACATTCTGATGTGATGAAGGTTTCAATGATTGTGACGGCAGGCGCAGGTCACCCAGTTCTGAGAGTGAAGACATCATCAGCTCCAAATGCGACATATAGCAACACAATCGAGCGTACTTGGTTGACATCCTTTCGTGGTCCCACAAGAGTTTAATGTGCCTGACTATCACAAAAAAGTATCCTTGATCTGGTTGTGTCATTGGGGCAGGGTCCCCAGACAACTCCCACAAGCGAGCATTATATCATCAAATTATTTGGCGGACGATGAAGCACACAAAACAGCCACACCACCATTCCATCAACAGCAAGCCCTCATCAAACAACCACAGGCGAGACCCCACAAAGTGTTTACGACACGCTCACCTTTCTTTCTTCAGGTTCGTAACTTTCACTTTCAGCTGCTTCTGCTCCCACCGCTGCTTCTTCTTTAGCTTCCCCAGGGAGACCTTCTTCGGCGCGTCACTCTCCCCTCCCTCGTTTGCATCATTGTGTTCGGTGGCAACCTGAGCAATCTCTTCTGCCGGCGCTGTGCTGTCTGTTTCCATGGCGTCTCCATTGTGTTGTGTTTGCGCCTGTGGGTTCTTAGCCTGCTCCCTCTTCCACTTTGGCTGCGCTTGCTTCTTTGTGCGGGCCATCTTTTCTGGGGCACAATGCTCAAAGGCGGTCAGGCTACCTCATTGATGAGACCGATCCGCGTTGGTTCCAGCTGGCTCACAGGTTGAGCTTTGGGGGCACCTCAGCCTGCATTGGCATGACCAGCTTCAGAGAAGAAATGCTGCCATGGTGCTTGCTGAAGCCACCCGGAAAGCACGCGGTAACAGATCGGTTATAATGTAGGTATGGATGCTTGTTGCCTGCTTTGTGTGCCAAAACCGGCTCTTCTGCCGCTCGCTTGAGTTGACTCCTCCCTGATTCCCAGCCGTTTCTTGTTGTCCAGGGCGAAACGGCTGCCGTTTCTGAAAGTGATCGGCCTTCTGTGTCTTGCCAAATTTCAAGTTCAAGTTCAAAGTCCGCTGTATTACTATTACTATTAGTCTTACAATACGCACGATTTCAGTGCTGCAGCAGCACACTCACTGTTAGCTTCTCAGCTGTTCTGTGATGATGCGTTCGCTGGCATGGGGGCGCTGAGCAGGCTGGGCCTGCCTTGCTTGACAGCGGAAGCAGTTGCATTTTTGGATGGCCATGGTATCTACACTGGTAAGTGGATTTGGATCTCCGTTTAGGCGCCGGTCAAATGCATTCGCTGCATACGCAATGCAGCTCGTCTGTCCCCAATTGCTCCCCATTGCATTCTGATCTTGCAATATAGGCATTGATAGAAGCATTGAAGCCGAGAGGCCTGGCATATACAGGTGGTTTCATCTTTTCTTGAACCGTTCTTGTCGCTGGCTGCAGTGGAAGACTTTCTTGCATATGATTTGTACCGCCTCGGAGATGGCGAGCTACAGAAACAGGTGGGTGGATCTCGTCATACTTAGGCACACGATTCTGGTTGGGCCGTTTTTATTACCTTCTTTTACGGGCTGCATTGCTGGAGTGCGCCAGAGTACCACTGACCAATTGAAGAAAATGATTTGGAATAGTTTCTCTTCAAATGTGCACACAAGTTCACCATCGCCACAATCGAAATCTGCTGAAAACTGTGCTTGCTGCTGCTCAGCGAGAACGATTTGGGGGGGATTAGAAGTTCCCACAAAGCCCCAACCAAATGCATACCACTTTCCACAGCCACCAGCCCTTTGGGTCGAATCAAGTGCAATATCTCAAAAATCCTGGTGTGTACGGGTGTAACACCCTACTATCAGACAGAAACAGCCCCAGGTTTCATTCTTCTGACTTCCTCCTAGACATTTCGGAATTCAGCATTTTCCTGGGCCCCTGCCACTCTTTCCTCCATGTCACATATCAGAGCCTCACCTTATCCACACTGCCTTGCCCCTGCCTGCGAAATTGACTGCTTTAGAGTCAGGATTCTATGCATCATCTATTTACACGTAGAGACGAATTAAAGCCACACCTAGACGGAAACAGGTTTGCTGACTTTTTCCCTGCCAAAAATGCTGGCCTCCACTTTCCCGACATGATTGATAATCTTTGCTTCATCTTATTTCAAAAAGTTGCCTGCATGTCAGCCGCCACTTCATAGACAACCTCTCAAACCCTCAAAGCCAGATACTCCTATGATTCAGGTAGGATAGTTTCTAGGTAGGATAGTAACAGTCCCCGGGGGGAAACAACCTTCACCGACAAATGTACCCGCTCCGCACCAGTACCCACCCTAACCCCACCCTAACCTCACCCGTTCTCCGGACCATGACTACATCCTACCTAGAATCAACTTACCTAGATTATAGGTCATGTAAACCAGAGTTAGCGATTGATTACAATCTGCGTTGGCCCAGGTGATAGCAGGTCTCCTCCAGCATGTGGCTGCCACGACCAATTGCACCTGGACAGATGGCGCAACGCTATTCGAGCGCCTCACCACAAGCACGACCCTTGTCTCGACCGGCTGTCCTAGGTACGTAGTCGGATTTACTTCGCTCCCCCGAACACTGGACCTACTTTTGTACATCGAGCTACATTGCCACCACTAGAGAAGCTTCGAAGCAACAGATGTTGGTTTGATGGTTTGAGGATGTCATTAGGGGCAGGCCGGCACAAAGCTCAACTTCCCTGCGTTCTCATACAAACAAACAGTGCTGGAACCCCGCACATTCCCAGCACGTTGTTTCTTTCAAGGCTGCATTCCGCATCTCGAACTTTTTGTCTCTCTTGGCGCCCTTCGTAGAGGAACGAGCATGCGCTTGCTGCCACAACATGGGTCTGCACGTTCAGTGCATTCCCACTGCTTGGAAACCTTCGGGTCGGGCCTTGTGAGGACTTGCGGTACTCATCGTCCAACAAGGAGCTTCCGATAATTATTGAGAGAACCGTCTTCATTTTTACGCTCTGACATAACTCGACGGGCAAAAAGGGTCCGAGGCAACTGTTAGAATTGGCTGCCTGTCACGGCTTTGTCCCAGACAAGCAGCTCTTGACAACGTCGCCTATCGTGCGCTCTTTCTGCCTGCAATTGAGGTCAGGTACGCTTGACTTCGAATCCTGCTCGAAGCAACATTCTCGTCGTTGGCCTTTATACTGATCGACGTTCTCAAGAGTATCGCCGTTTGACACTGCAATTCGTTTGCAGCATCGATGACGTCATCGGGGGTGGTCTTCGACCCGGGACGATCACGGAACTAGTCGGCACCTCCGCTTCGGGGAAGACGCAAGTACGTCGTTGGCCTTGTATAGAAATTGTTTGTTCTTGATGCTACCTGCGACAAGCTAGATTTTGACACGGGTGCATAAGCCTCATTCTTTCACCGTTAAAGCATCGGCTTTCGAACCCTTCGCCGTAATCACGTCCAGTACTATCTTTGCATAGCTTCTCACATTCGTGAAATGCTCTTCGAAGTCCTTGGCAAGCTCGACATGAGGAAATGATCAACCACCTCTTTCAAACCCCTCCATTCCTTTTTTCCTCGTTCCTACTTCCTGCGAGACTCCTCGGTTTTTGATTTGACATTTCCTTACGTCAACGCTGTGTCTTCTTTAAGTTAATTGAAGAGGTGTCGATGGAAGTCGAGAATCCCTTCTGTGGATTCGCATCCGCCTTCACTTTGTCTTCGGAACCTTATGAGAAGTGTACATCCGAAACTTCCTCTGCGTAATCTTGCCTTCAAGCGGCCGCAGTGTCTCTTCTCTAGGCTCGGTCAGGAATGCAAATAGAAGTCAGAAGAGATATCTCCGCAGTCTACCAACGTCTTGTCTCGCTTTGTCACTATTCTAGATCGAAAACAAACAAATGTTACGAGAACGTCCTCTTTTGCACTCTGCCTTCTAGCGGCCCTTCTCTAGGTCCAGTCAGATTGCGAAAAGTCGGATTTCTTCACTTTTGCAGATCTACATCTCCACTCGCTTCGTCTTTTCGGAACGGAATAGAAGTCGCACATCCGAGAACTTACTTTGCGCAGCTCTGCCTTCAGGCGGCCGCAGCTGTCTCATCTCTAAAGATGTTTGAAATTGCGAAGGAGGCCAAAGCTCATCTTTCGTGATTTGCATTTCTTCTTTCTGACCTTGATAAGGGTGGCAAAATCTGAAGGAAACAACAACTTCCTGTTGCAGCTCTGCCTTCAGGCGGCCGCAGCGGCGGCCCTTGAGCTGCGCGCGAGCGTCGCTTTCATCGACACATCCAACTCCTTCTCCGCGCACCGGCTGGCGCAGATCGTTACGGGACTGCACGGGAAAGACAAGTTCGTGGTGAGCAGATTGCCACCCGCAGCAGCCGGTTTAGCGTGGCGTTTTTGCACCTTGTTCGAAATTGATAATCTCCCCATCGGTTTGATTGTGAGCGATCCTTTCCCCACCTGCTTCTTTCTTCTTGCACGGAAACACGTTCGTCATTCCTCAGTTGATGAGGACCTCATCGTGCGTCAGGCGCTTAAAAGCAACAAATCAATTTTCTCCTAGTTCAACGCTTGTTCCTCGTCTGTGTAGTTGGAGGCTTTGGCATCCTCTCGGTCTGACAATCCCGAGCTGCGCCACTCGCAACTTTCCAGGATTGAAGGACAGTGTTCTCTTTTAAGCAGGGTTGCGCGTGACGGCACGCGGCTCACCAACCAAATTCTTCGCAGAGATGCATCCTCTCGTTTCCTCCGCCAAATCACTCGACCCGGTTTGATGAGGCCCTGTTGGGGGTTTTGTCTCAAAGAACAAGCAGGAGCAGCGCAACCCTCTATGCAAGAACTATATCACAATTGTCAGCCAAGTTGAAATGTCTTTTAAGGTTTCGGATTTAAGGTTGTAGGATTTTGGAATCTCAGGTCTTAGGTCTTTGACTGGTTGACGAGGCCCTGTTCGTGGCTTTGACGCAGGAGCACAAGCAGGAGCTGCGCAACGTGGCGCGCCGCGTGCTCTGCTTCAAGGCCTTCGACATCTACACGGCGCTTCGGCTGCTGGACGATCTCCTTGTACATATGGACGGAGCGGAATCCAAGAGGGGGGGCGATGGAAACCAAGGGGTGCGTTTCCCTTCCCTATATCGCGTTTGTGAGTGCCGTGAGGGATTCGAGCAGCTTTATTTTTTCTTGCTCCCCACATGCGATTGCCGTGAGATGGTCAGGCTATATGTATATCTGCGTTTGAGGAACTTGCTTTCCGTTTCTGCATCGTCTTAATCACCATCTCGAAGAGACTGGGAACAAGAGAGGGTGGCACCCGGAAATAAGGCGAGAAGCACAACTGAGGCATCGAGATTGCAGTATGAACTTTTGATCTTGCTTCTCGGCGAGCCCTCAGATTGGTTTGGAAACAAACTTCAAACGAGGACGACCTGGCGATCCCTCTGAGCTCGACAGAGCTACGGTCAATGGGTGGAAAAAATATGGAAGAGCGGGTCTTTTTGTACAGGACTTTTTCCAGAAGCTTCAGCTTCTCATTCTCGACTCGGCATCCGCGATCATTTCCCCGGTGCTGGGGGGCGCGCACACCCAAGGTGGGTTGATTGGCTGCCGCGATTTTGCTTTTTGTAATCTGCCGTGTTCCTTTCGTTGTCGGCGGTTTGCTAATTTGTTGTCTGAGGTTCTCTTTTCGGTGTCAGCTGACCCGTACTCCTCCATCAGAGAGTTATGCGCTGGCATTCTTGGGGTCGAGGGTGCATGTGGCAAAAGAAACCGCCAGGGTTTGTGATCAACGCGCAAAGCTTGGGTCCCAAGTAAAGAAGGTGCTGCATAATAGATTCAATAAAATGAAGACACTGCACTTCTAAAAGGACCTTGACGGCAGCGGATGACGGGAAAGCTGGAAAAGTTTGTGGGAGCGCTCTAGTAATCATTCGCGGTGACATGTTTTTCATCCGGGCAGTGTGCTCGTCTCTTGTGCAGGCCACGCGTTGATGGTCAGTTTGAGCGGGCTGTTGCGGCAAATCGCGCTCAAGCACAACATCGCGGTCCTGGTACGTACCGTCCCCTTGCATCTCTTGACGTCGGCTCTTTTCCTGGTTGAGCACCTTTTTGATGCCTTCCTTCCTCTATTTGTACCTCCCTGTCCGTCATTCCTTCTTTTTCCTCTCGAACGCAGGCCGAGGAAGCAGGTCTTGGATGACCGAAAAGGATCTGTTGCCTTTGCAAACGTGCGTGCGGGAGTGCCTTGTGTGAGCGCTTTTCGGTCTACTAGTTGCGCACAGTTTGGTGCCTTTGCGCGAGAGCGACCGTTCGGCAGACTTCTTCTGGAGAGCACCTATAATCCCCTCCCGTTTGTGCCTTGAATTCTTGACCGAGTAAGTCGAGCCTCCGATCTGCGCGGAGGTGATTCACCTCTCCGTGTACGTTTGAAACTTGTTCTTTTCCGGAAGCTTCGTCAAAGCGTGGGCTTCGTTCCATATGATTGGGCGTTCAAGGCAGACAGGTGACGAATTGTGGCGGCAACCGTTGGAGTCCTGAGGTCCAATTGTAAGTTCAATCGACGTCTGTCTTTTCGTTCTTTTCTCTCGTAAATTTTTGCTGGAACAATTGTCAAGCGTCCGAATCATACAAAAGTACCATCCACACCCGTGTCCGGTGGGAGGCCGTCCGAACTTCCCTTCTTTCTCCATCCATTTTTTCTGATTGATTCCAATAGCGGCTGGACCGAAAGAGATTCTGCTGGATTGAAAGCTGACCGTCCAATTCGGACAGGTGGCGAATCACACGGTGTCCGGGCGAGGGCGGCGTCCTTTCAATATTTTCATTGGCAACTGCACTCACCTCTTCTTATCCACTCTATCTGCTGGGGTTTTTTCCTCTCCGTTGACTCCGAGAACAAATTGTATTGATTCCAAAGCTGACCGTCCGATTCGTACAGGTGACGAACCACACCGTATTAGCGAGGGCGGCGTCCTTCAATCTGTTCATTGCAGCCTATCTTATTTCTTTTCTATCTGCTGGATCACTCCAACGACAACACTTTTTGGTTCCAAAGCTGAGCGTCCGATTCGGAAAGGTGACGAACCACACGGTGTCCGGCGAAGGCGGCGGCCTTTTCAATCCGTTCGTTGGCGATCGCAGCCCATCTTTTTCTGTTCACCTCTATCTGCTGGATCTCTCTTCCGGTTCACAATATGTTTTGGTTCCAAAGCTAACCCTCCGAGTCCGACAGGTGACGAGACACGCCGTGTCCGGCGAGTGCTTCTTCCTTTTGAGGATCTGAATCCGTCAGCAGCTGGACCGTAGATATTTAGCTGGACTCAAAGCTGACCGTCCGATTTGGACAGGTGACGAACCACACAGTGTCCGGCGAGGGCGGCCGTCCGAAGCCCGCGCTGGGCGAGAGCTGGAAGTCCGTACCCAGCGTCCGACTTGCACTGGCCCGAGAGGACGAGTCCGACTGCTGTACCGCCACCGTCACCAAGCACACCATCGGGGTGAGCTTCGGACACGTGGCAGAGTCCGAATCATAGTCTTTCGTCCGTGAGCATGCTTATGAACTGTGATCTGGAACATGTTCAGGACTGTAAGCCGTTAGCAGCTTTTGAGAGGTACGTCCGCACAGCTTTGTTCGTGCTACATTCCCGAAACCCTCCGCCGTTCGTAAAGCTGGAAAGATCGTACTTTCGAAAGATGGCGGTTGGATGGGACTGCAAGCCTCGTATGTATGAATTTCTGGCACCGTAAGGTCATCGCGAATGTCTTGCACGGTTGTTGACCCAGGTTGACGTAAAGTTATGGCAAGGCTTTGATGAATACGTTGCAAGGTAGCCTATTGGGATTGTCGTCATTCAAGTAAGCAGCCACGTCGGCTGACGCCTTGAAGCCGAGTCCATCGCGCTCCTGGAGGGTTGGTTTGCAGATGGAGAAGTCGCGTCTGGTGTCTCCCTGCAAACAAGAGGAGTCGCAATTCAAAACACTGATGTCGTCTTCAGTTTGACTCTGCCTCGTCTCAAGCTTCGCTTCTGTTTGCGGTCGACCCCGCACTTGTGCTCCAGGAATACACTCCTCTCGATGGGCGCATCTTTAAATCTTAACTTGAGACGCTGCTCTTTCTCTTTGCAGGCGTGCGGCGAGTCTGTACCATACGTGCTGTCACGCGACGGCTTGAGAGCATTCGAGGCCGAAGAGCCCGGGGCAACTCAACAACTAGAATGGCGTCAAGAGTAGTTTACGCGCAATCCTGAGTTTACATAGATACAAGTCATGTAGGGACAACTGATTCGGCGTCACACGAGTGTCAGCTTAGCTTCACTTGGTCAGCGGACAGTCAAAACTTAGAAGCAGCAAAGCAAGCTCCGCCGCATGCTGATGCTTGAGAGTCCGGGCCGCTTTTCAAGCTAGCCTCTGCACTGAAGCCACAAGTTCTGACAAACCTGCATTCTGCGGGTGGGAGATCCTAAACCGTAGCGGTCGATTGGCTTCAATTTACGACTACAGACTTAGACAAGCGGCATACTTGATTGTTGTTAGTTCAGAGCTCGAACGCATCACAATCGTGGCCGCACCGCGGCGTGCTTCAATGGTGACATTTAGTATGTCACGGCCTAGCGAATTCCGCCCAGCCTGATCGCACCATAGTAGCCGAGTGCATGCGGGCCGGGCTCTTTCAAGCAATCTGAATCTGTATACCGATTTTGAGAATCCCCATGAAGCCGAACATATTTCCAAAGACAAGCCCGCGATACAGGCTTGTAAGTTGCCTTCAATAAATACTTAAATAGCGCGAGCAGGCTTGATTGTGCATTGGCCGCGTACTTGCTGAGAGCGATCCGGCCATTTCAAAAAATTGTACTGCCATGTTGGATTGGTTCAGGCTCGTGCACACAACACTGCCGGACTTGCACGTACATATTCTCGTTTGCACGGGCTCGGCCGGCCTTCGGATTTACACCTTACATGAAGTCGGAAGCCTGAGCTGCGCAAATGCTCGCGATGCATGCAACTCGTCGAACCCCTCCGACTACCTCTAGGCCCTCGAGTTGAATTATATGAGGCCGTTCAGATTGGCCAGAGTCTAATAACGGTATACGTTTTAGAAATCTTGAGATCTGCATGTGGGCCGGACACGAATACACAATTCTTCAATCGTAATTCTCAGATGGCTTTACACGACATGGGACAGTGACAGTTGGACGATCGAAGCGATATACAAGCATGAGTCGCTCGAGCTGACGCGGGCTCCTTGCAGCCCGTCCGATTGTTATACGATCAACCGTACGGGTTATACGAATCAGGTTCAGTGAGTGATCTCAGCCGCGCGCTTCAGGGTCGAGCTTAGTATTTCCAACTTCACGGTATACACGCGCTCTGAAAGTCCACTATCATAGGACGCCTTGGATCCGACAAGATGGATATAGACTGGATATTCCCGGGTCAAGATCTTCTGACGCCTTTTAGCTCAAGTCTCCATTGCCACGTTGCATGCTTCTCGTAATCAGCCGATTGCCTGCTTCTGAGGATTTTTTTATACCCGAGGATACCAGAACGGTGAAATCTAGTCTTCTTGTACTATTTTTTTCAAATATACGACCGTCTATGCGAGATTCTGGCCTGGTCCCCTCTTGCGGGACGAGCGTCCTTCATTCAGCGATTTGGTCGTGCTGGTTTGCGCACTCCTGAATCTTCTTCGCACACGACTTGGACTGGAGGGCAACAAATTCAGCCAGCGAGTTGCAGCTCTCAACAATCTCGGTGACCAGGAGACTGTCGTTCAGAGTAATGTAGAGAAAACAGTTTTCATTAACCACCACCCCTGTTTCTAGACCCTTAAGCCCCACATCAACTTGGGTGATCGCTTTGCCGGAGCTGGGACTGATCGCAATGTCAAAAGAGCGTAAGGTGAAGTTGAACAGGGTGCTGTAAGTCTCGAGGGCCCGCACACAGCTGTCTTGACCCTGCATTGACAAGTGAACCAATCAAAAACAACATTAGGTGGACCAAGCCATGACCAGAAAGACGAAGTCCGTCTTCTCATTCAAGAATCAAACGGAGCAGAACAAAGGGCAAGCGTGAAGTAGAACGAACATGTCGTTCTACTAGCCAGTAGAGGAGACTGATTGAAGACTAGAGAAGGGACTCCACTCGAGTTGGGAAAGGTTATTCCATAATTCTCGGTGGATGCGAAGCAGATCAGCCAGTCTGTCGAGCTTCCAGGTTCAGGCAGAACGGATTTGCTGACTAGTTCACATGATTCACTCGAAGGTCATGAAACTGATCCCTTTCTTTGCACTCATTAAGTGCCACATCCTTGGATCTCACTATTTTCGAGTCAATCCGTTCCTTGCAGGTCGCAGTCATCAAGGGACACCTTCGAAAGCTGAAAGGCTTCACAAATTTGTATCACATTCGACTCTTCTCCGGCGGCTCACCTTGAAGGGGCCAGTATAAGGTAGCCCTGGACCACCTGAATACTGGTACAGTGCGTCGTCCGCGAATCCCGCCTGAAAGTTCAGAATGTCCCCGTCCATGGCGTAGCGGAACATCGTAGCCAATCTTTGGATCTTTTCTCCGTCGGTAGGACCAGAAGTTGCACTCGCGACCCCATCCGTCAGGATGAGAGAAACTGTCACCAAGAACGTCAGCAACATGCTGCCACGTGTCTGGCTGAGGAAGCGACTTCGCACGGCCATGTTCTTTGCTGCAAGAAGACAAAAAAAGGAAGGATGGAAGGGCATCAGATCATGTACTTTTGATGGAAGCATGTACTAGAAGCATGTACTTTTGATGGAAGCATGTACTTTGATGGAAGCATGTACTTTGATGGAAGCATGTACTTTTGATGGAAGCATGTACTAGAAGCATGTACTAGAAGCATGTACTTTTGATGGAAGCATTTCCGCAGTTTGTGAAAATGAGACTTCAAAAGGAGAGTCAGGGGCTCATGTCTGTCCAAAGGACATGGCACCTGTCTCAGACCGTGAAACATATGGAAGACGCAGAGTATGAGCGGTTTTTCTAAGCTTGACTTGATGCGCTAGAATAGGTGCCACAGCATGCTTCCGTTTCTGGTATGTGACGTTGGCACATGGTCCGAGGCACTCCGAAGCCAATGATACAAGACTCCTGTAGATTTGCGACTCATTGCGGGTCCTTTCTCACAAAAAATGGAGACACATTCTCCGATGCAGCTCCAAAAGGGACTTTTTCTGTCCCTGAGGTTTTTGCGAGCGCATAGAAACTGTACTTGTATTGGTGATATGTACAATCTAGGACCATGATTCGAAAGCATTGAGACGCTTGTACTTTTCATACACACTGGAACGACAAAAGCTCTGATTGAAGGACGACCACTCGTTGGAAGGAGGTCAGCTTTCTAGCTGATGCATTCAGCCACAACTAGTGTGGCCTTGATCAAGCTACAAGTCTCAACCAGTGTACTGTTCCGCAGCAGGAAAACTCAGAGGCAGATGACAGGCACCAGATGCATGCTGCAGCCATTCTACTTCAAGCAACTTTAGAAATGTTGTGGAATCAGGCAATCACTGAAAAAGATGAGGCAAGCAGTGAAGCACAATCAATTTTCTCTTGCTTCCAGCACAATCTGCAGCATGGCTTTCACCTTTCGACGATATTGACGGGCGTTCAGCTTGCCCTGGCAAGTCCTTGATTTGATCGTGTTAGCGTGAGGGAAAGACGAATTGAGGAGAAGACTCAAACTTGTGGTGCGGACTGCGCAACAGACCGACTGCCCGTCTGCGATTACTGCTGCATATGCCGGAGACTGCTTTTATGAAGGCACTGGCCTACACATTATACTACTTAGCAGATCAGGCAAGAAGTAATCGAGGCTTGCTGGCAGCTGCTCGACTGTTTGACTTCGTTTGGCTTTGCCAGCCTGAGTCAGGGTTGGAATTTTGCAGCTTTCAATCATTGAGCCGGATTTCGGATTCCAATCTTTTCGGACTTCGGTTTCGAGATTGGAACTTGGAGCCCTCCGATTGGCTTCACCATTCCGATCGACGGCTTTCACATGTCCTACTGACGTCATTGTATACTCATGCTACCAAAGCCGCACGCTTGATCCTGAGACGCAATTCACTCCATCACTCGCGAGTCAGCTTCCGTTCCTGCAAAGCTCGGACTATCCTTTTTTCGGTAAATTCGAGGGCTGCCCTCAGGCGCCTTCGAGCCCACTCGAGCCTTCCTGCATCTCACATGAGGCCTCTTCGCTCCCTCTTCGTGGGCGGGCAAGCTTTGTCAAGTTCTTGCCAGGCACTGCCAACATGCCAATAAAGCATGTCTAGACATACTCAAAGCTGGACAGAAGCTCGGGCCATATCCGGCTACTGAGGGGCTAACTTGTAAATGCACGCCCCACAAGAGAAAACCCTAAAACTCAGTGATTGATCTGACACACTCGGTCTCTTAACATATAAGCGTGTATAAACGGCCAAACATGTAGGCAGACCGGGCGCCGATTGAAATAGGGGCTCTATAGGCGGAGGGCAGGCTATCTAGCACTGAGAACCCCCACGCAGTCCTTTAGCGGCAGCTAGGCGCACTTTTGTAGTAAACTGCTCTATGATCGTTAGAAGAGGGAGGCATACGATCCTCTCCCCTTGTTTATTCCACGCTCCATTCAAATGCATGATGGCCCTGGCCAAATATGAAGCTGAATTTCCAGCAGATGCACATTCAAGGAGAATGAAAGCAGTTGGCTGATCATGACAACAATGAAAGGCTGATATGAATCCTTTGACTCCCAATCGACTGAGACAGCTAGGAGAAAGTTTCAAGAGGCCACGGGAAAATGGTAAGCCTTCAAGCTTGCCCCGAGAAGCTGCACGACGATTCCCATGACCAATTAAAGGATGGAACTTGAAGTCAGCCGTACGTAGCCTTCCTTGTTCAGAAAGTGCACTGATCCGACCCTCTGAGTCGAAATCACCAGTATGATCATCCAGAATTGCTTCAACTCGCTTCACTGCCACCTACTAAGCTGTACGCATGCGGCATCCGGGATACAAAAACTTACCGCCAAAATGCATAGTTACCGTCAAGTCATGCAAGAATTACCTTTTGACTAACGCCGCTACAGTCACATGCGTAAGTGCATGAACCATGTCAATGCTCAGACAATGTGCCTGAATCTACCTCCTTTGTACCCATAGATTTAGCGCTAGATTTATCTGGATCTTGCGGAAACCAGCTTGCGCAAAGTCCGCAGATGTATGCACAAACATACACCACTTGTCATACGGCGTCGCCTCCCGCTTGGAGCGACTCCTTTGTTGGCTCAAGCTTGGAGTTGTACAACGGCAGCTCAAACAAGAAGACGAGCTTCGCCCAGCCAGGCAGTCTCTTGTAGAGTGCCGGGGGAAGGGGTATCAACGGACTGCAAGTACACAGAGGACACAACGTCAGATGCAATTGGCGTAAGCGGGAGTCAGTCGGAAGAAGTGTTAGGAGCCATGCTTGTTCGCAATTAGGTGTCAGCCGGCGATTAAACGTGTGGCTCACAGCGCGAAGAGTGTGATCAGGGACAAAGCCGGGGAAGGCACAAGAAAGACACGCCACACCATAGGGTCCGCTGAGGACAGTGAGAAACCTAGCTCCTCCGTCCCTCTCAAGCGGCCCAAAGCTCTCGTAGTCGCCTGTTCCGCAAGGAAACAAAGCAGTGAGTGTAAACCTGACAATTCAAAATTCACGGCCCATTTTCTTTAAGATTTTTGTAGTGGTTTTCAACGGCTAGCTCAGCACTTCGATTTAACGGCTGGACCCGAGTGGAGAAACTCATCACAGTAAAAGCGCTCAGAGTTTCCAGCTTGCCAAAATTCTTAATCTTGAAAACCGGGCCTTCAACCAAGGTGCTCAAAAGATTTGCAACTCTGTGGCGTCATCCTACGGAAAACAGCGACACCGAGCAACGAACGCCCTTGGCAGACTCCGAATCCGAAATCCTTGTGACATCTTGAGGAGAATCGACACGGTTTCGTTAATACTGAACGAGGAGCATTCAAAAATCTCGAATCAACGGCTGGAAGCTTCCAAATCTACTCACCTCGTCCGCCGTTTGTACAAAGCGTACTCCGGCTTTCCCCCGTGGTTCTTGTCCGCGGACGCCTGTACGAAAGACGCGTACCCGTCAGGCTGACGTCAACTTCGGCTGCGCGAGTCACTGGAGACTGCGTACTCGTTGAGGACGGGACCTCTTTGCAGACTCGTCTTCCGTTAGCTATCTTATGTTCACTGACAGCCCTACGCGTTTAGGGTTAGATGTCTGATGCCCGATCGGGTTTGGAGTTCAACCTTCTTCGGAGCGTTCGCTGTCTGTTAAAATCTGGGTTCCTGGGAACGACACAACGATCTTTCGCACGCCAGAACCTAGACAAAGTCTTAGGCTAGTTCTTATGAGCAAGTCGTGAAGCAGACCTTGGACTACACCCCAAAATCGAAAAGATTGTGAACCGCAAAGAAGCCCAGGGAAGCGCCCGGAATCCAAGAGGCCCATCGTGAGGCTCACCTCTAACAGCGGGATACCGCTGAGAAATAGCAAGATTATCGTGATGGTGATAGGACCCAGGACCGCGGCCCACTGGCCTTTGTGCAGCACGCGCGTGCTCGAGACGAAGATGCCCCACCACATCATGAGCTGCGGGAGAAGAGAACATATCCAGTCAGCGGAGTCTAGAACCAAAGCACGGTTGATTGATAGTTTTTCCTTCCGTTTTCGCGTGCTGGAGAGGAAGATGCATTACCATATCTTGAGCTGCGAAAGCAGAGCACGAAACCTAGTTCCGGCAATGCCAGAAGCCAACCGCCAGTTTTCAGAGTTTCTTTAAAGTCTTCTGCTGCCACCTTTTGTGTCTCCTGGTGCTTCCTGTCAGCGTTGCATCGGCAGAGGAAGACGTTTCTGCGTCCTCTCAATCTGGGTATGAGCCCCTCAAACGAAGAACGCTGAATCACTACTCGTTCCGCGGCGTCTTCAAGGCCGGACACAGACACAAAGGCTGGAAGGGTTGAAATCTAGAAACCTTCAGATTAAACCCGCAGCCTCTGCCAAAAACTGTGGGCAACAAATTGTGTAGAGCCCACTTCGCCAGTAGTATGGATGCCGAGAGTAGAACGAGAACAAAAGGCCGGAATCCTGCAACAAGCAGCTCCCAAACAAGGGCCCGCAACACGAAAAGCGCTCCGGTCACAGCCCACCTAGCTGAAATAGTCTTACCGCCATTCGAGTGATTATAGAAGAAAGGGCTCGAACCGTTCGGAAAACGGTGAAGTAAGCCCCGCAGACTTTCCCAAAACTTCGAACACTACTCCCTTCGATGCTCACCTCGCCGAAGTAGTTTGGATGCCGCGAGTAGCCCCACACGCCGACGTCGCACCAGCGCCCCTTGTTGGCCCGGTCCTTCTTGAAGTTGAGCTTTTGCTGGTCGGCGAACACTTCGAACAGAAACCCCACGCCCCACATGACCCAGCCCACGTAGTCCGCTGCGCCCAAGCTAGGGTTGCGCAGCGTGGCGTTGACGATGGTGAGGGGGAGGGAAACAGTGAACACCCAGATCGCCTGTGCATTGAGGAAAAATATTTTCAACGTTTGCAAACGTAACGGTTTTTGAGGGCAAATATGGTCAAGAACAGTTGGGTTTCGTAAACAGGACTTGGAGCTTGATTGGGTTGAGTGCCAGCTAAGCAAAGTTTGACATTGACGATGGTGAAGGGGAGAGAAAACGTGCAAACCCAGACGGCCTGTGCAATGAAAGAGAAAGATTTCGAAGGTTTCAGGAGGTGGGTATTGGACCTATCAAGTGGTAAAAACAGTCGGCTTTCGTAGCCAGGCGAAGGAAAGTGACAGAGCTTCAGGTAGAAGAGACAAGGTGTCATTTCCAAAAGCGAATCATGACCGTCAAGAAGCCGCGAGAATCAACACCAGCTGCGCCGCAGGGTGTTCAAGTTCCGGTGCGAGCCGACGACGACGTGCTGATGAGCGATCTTAAGGGAAGGTGACGTTAGAATTAGAACGAACCGAACGGAAGGTCAAGGTCAGCACCTCTACGGCATAAAAAGAACACTGACTGATGGGTGGGTGCTGACTATTGCTGGAGCCATCCCAGTAACCGTCAAACAACTCAACAGCGGCAGCCGACGATATCCTGAGTGATTGTTGACGTCATCGGAACCGATAGAAGAATTACAAATACGATTGGCAAGTGTGATCGGGATTCACGACGCAGTTGACAGCTACAGTACGCTGGACTTGCATGTCTGCCCGATTCCGTCCGGGAAGAAACTACCTACGCTGACAAGCGTATTCACAAGACGCCAGAGAAAGAGAAGTGTTGTAATGATACAGATCGAAACCGCATTAGGCGGGAAAGTGAAAGAGCCCACTCCTTGCCCGCCGTCAGACGGCGATTCCCAACCTGCGAGACTGGTACCGACCAGCAAAGTGCGGATAATCCTGACTCCAAAATGGTACGAAAACCCCAAGATTCTAAACTTCCGAGGGTAAAGAAGAAGTAGGCTGGGCGAGAAAGGAGGCGCAGGGCCTGTACTTGGAACACCCAGAAAGCCGCAAACTTCCAGAAGTTCTCTCGGGTTTCGTCGAAGCGGGTGTCCGCCCCCCATTGAAGGATCCTGCACAAGCACCAAAGAAGCCGCGGTGAGTCCGTTGCCAGTGTCGGAGGGGTCTATAAACAGCTGAAACTTTGCGGATTTACAGGATGAATTTGTTTTCTAAGAGCGTTTCCCTGAAAAGGAACACCAAGAAAAAAGAGATAAATCAGGAGCTGAGATCAAAAGTACCAATGCACAGAAACCGTAGAAGTCTTGAAATCTTCGCACCCTGAATCAGAACCACCGTTCTTCATCCGTGTCGCGTTCGCCAAACCGAGTCGAAATGCTACTTTCCATCACGTTGAACGTTCATGAAACACCTCATATGATGTGTTAAATCCGGCTCGCTGCCCTTGTAAGGTCATTAGGCTGGGACTGAGAAGATGCAACTTCGGGCAGCCCTTTCACCTGAAATTCAGTACCCACTTGGGTGGTCAACAGACTGTGGTGTATAAGTTCGGAATCACCCCCCCACACCGATATAAGGTCGGAATTTCCCCCCCCACAGCGAGCTCAGATTGGTACAAGCCACTATCCCAGTAGTCTTTTTGTTGATAAAGGGACTTGACATTCCGACTGGGGTAAAGCAAACCTCTATTGCAAAGAAACACCCCAGAGCTCACTCACCGCATTAGGAGGAAGCCCCCTAGCCGAACGCCCCACACGATGACAAACAGAGTCAACACGATCTGCAGAATCGAAAGGCATGGGTTTCAGCACGAACCAACGCGATCAAAATCTATGAAAACGAAGCCGTTGGAACAAAGTCAGTTCGCATTTGAGCTCACGAGAGATCAAGATCTTTCTGGGACTCTCACTAATCCAAGTGCTTTGGAGACTAGAACAGCACGGCAATCAGCACAAGCCTCACAAGTAACAAGATCTGGTGTCTACTTCAACTTGCTCGGAAGTACGACCATGCTCGGCTTTCATTTCCGAAACAGACACAGCGGCCACCAACGAGTTAGGGGACGAAAACGAAAGCTTTTGTATTGACTCATCTGATCTGACAGCATCCGGGATCGGAAAACGTGTATCTGCCATAAGTCCTGACCCGTCTTGGCTACCAGCCCTTGTAACACAGGCCAGAACTCATGCACATTATGCATTTTGCACAACCCGATTGAAATGACAATACCCAACAAGGAATCTTGTAATGATGATGGAAGCACACATCTCGTACTCAGGCAATCGCGTCCACATCACTTTGTCTCCGGCTGCTTTGGCGACAGCGCTTTGAGCAGCGTTGCAGAAAAGAGGGAAGACCGGACTGGCACTACCATAGCATGCCAGGCAAAAGCCTTGAGAGAAGACCAGAGGATTGAATACGAATAGTTGCTGCTGGCGCTCACCTGACGAGCATGCCACGTTGCCCCCAGGAAGAAGGTCAAGATTGCAAGAACAACGAAATTGGTACCACCTGGATCGGAGGAGAACAAGCCTTAGGCAAGAGATGATAGCAACATGAAGAGATATTTCCTTGGGCATGTCCTTAGAAGTCAGCTAGTTCAATCAGTGGCAGGCCCGGCCTGTTGGGGAGCAATATTAGATTACCACAAGTTGAATCCCCATATGGACCAGCCTGTGCTTTCGTGTAGGCACGTTGTCTCCATAGCTTGCAGGCTGTGTGAAAGGAGAAAGCAGGGGCTTCTGTCAGATCCGGAAGCAGTGCACAGCGGAGTTGTGCACTTGCTGTGACATCTTTGAAAAGACCTGTTCTGCGCCTCATGAAGCCGCGCAGAGCTTTGTCTGACGATTGTGGGGATACTGAGAAAGGGTTCTGGTCATACCCAGGGAGGTTGCGAACGGCCATCCTTCAATAGAAAGAATCTTCGTTCTGGCATAAGCTGGCGACAACTGCGCGATACGTGGTCGAGTCCTAAGAATGGGTATCTTCAAGGAGCCTCCCATGGGGCTTACCTGCAAAGTCTGTGACTTTGTCGAACTTGAAGCTCCAGGCTATGATGAAAAAAGTTACCTGGTATGCAACCTGTGGAAAAGGACTCATGTGTGAGTGCTAAAAACACGCCCTTCGTTTGAAAGTGGGTCCGCAACGCTTGTGTTTATCTCCTCGACATTCACAGATGATCTGAACACCACAGATCTTCAAGACTTGAAGTGGTATGCCTACCTTAAAAGGGGCCGAAGGGCAGCTGAAAGCGGAAGGCAAAAGCATCGTGGCCAAAGGAAGACCAAACCTCCATCAGTTCACAAGTTCTCGGGTCAGAGGGCTCTCACAAAATGGTGGTAGATCGTCAAATCAATTGGAGAGTTCGCCACATCTTTGCATTAAGACAGAAAGTTGGCCAACTTCTAGCCCGCCTTTTTGAACACGCTTGTCAGCAATCAGGCTCTGGTTATGGTCATCGAAAGCTGGCTGAACTGTGATCAGCCGAGGGAACAAAAAACGAAAGCTCTCCAAAAACTTGAGCTCAGCAACTGCAGCTCTGCTCAAACTCGTCAACAGAGCTACCACCCTGACTTTCAAACAGCAGAAGTTTGATCAACGAGGTCACAGGAACATCTGTGTTTTCAGGGACCTTCTCCTTCACCAGATTGGCGATGCCGGGGCAGTACTCAAACGACAATCTTGGTCATGCTTCACTTGCTTGCGATTCTGGCCCCATCCCAGCATCCGCAAGACGAACCTCATTAAGTCTCAATCAACCTGCAAACTTTTGATTGTTGGTTCCAAAACCGCCACCAAAACCCTAACCCTAATTAGCTGGGAGTGAGGCGCCGGAGCTGGGCTCACCGTAACAATGGCCGTAATGGCCAAGAAATTGCTGTCCAAAACATACACCATGGTCTTTCTGCTTGCGAACGTTGGTAAGTCTGGATATCCGATTCAATCTCCAACAAGGGAAATGCTAAATGGACCCCCGAACCGGATACCTTGCCAGTGCAGTAGCTAGGTTCATTCGTCCTAAGTCGCGCCAGATGCCAGAATGCTTTCTGTTTCTGCAACTCCGTTGTTGCAGATCTCTATTGAGAGCCAAGGTCCTTAGAGTGGAGGGCAGTCTGGTGCTAGATCTGACGTCCACACAGGGCGTTTGCACCCATGTTGTGTAGGCTGCTGTGATGGACGACTCCTGCGCCGGGTGGAAGCCACGAGAGCGTTCTGTCGCAACACGGCTCTTGGTTTGCTCTGAATCAGCAGGCGGCGAAACGTGCTTCTTATTTACAACTTTATGCACAACAGCTCAACGATCAAAGCGAGCAAAAAAGCCCGCCTCACTCTATGAGAGGACAGCTCATAAAAGGCCTACAGCCTCAGGGCCGTCGAGGCATTTGAAGAGCTTTCGAGTACCGCGGTAGGTAGGAGGAGGAGACTGGAGCTTCCTGTTTGCTCATGAATGCGGCGCTGGTGTGTCGACAGCGATCTGCAACGTCACCCCTCGGCAGCAGGAAAGTTCAAGGAGCGCACGTTGTACATCATGCAGTGGTAGGTACCGGTACGGCGGTACTGACATGAGTGGCTGAGGCGGCCTGCTGCTGATAGCCTAATGGGTCATTCCGACTCATTCCGTAGGATAATGTGCAAAATGTTCAGGGCAAAACGCAGCAAAACGTCAGCAAATCGGGTTACCTACTGAAATTGTCAGTACTATTATTATTAAGTAGGTATTATGCAATCACTATTCTAAGGCGCGGATTAACTATGATGGCTCTCTTTGGTGGGTAACGCATAAGTTCTGCGAAGGCCCGCGTTTCATCAATCAATTTTCGTGGGCGAAGCACAAAAATACCGAAATCAGATACTAGAACGAATTCCAAAGGCCTTGCACATGTTGCATGCCGCAAATTTGCAAAAGCTCTAGAGCAATCTCCTTTGGTTCACGGGAATCCCGGTAGAGGTCCATCGATCAACTTCACTTCCACTGCCAGGACGCGAGTACCTGATTGTGGAGGTACGGTATGGACCAATTATTGGCACCGAGGTTTCGGCGCACAATCATTGCAATATTTGACGCGCCGCAATTTTACACCCCGCGGCCGCCCCGGGCCCCGGACCCCGGTGCCTATGATCGGCGAGTCGGATAGACACCTTTTCCTTGTACATCTGTGTACAATTGAGTGCACGTATTGTACCGGTAACACCGACAGTGACTGTTCACAGTGACGCACAGCTGCCTGCGCGCCGCAGCCTCATCCTGGCTCTCCTAGCACTGTAGTAGCAGCTGCTGAATCCATAAAAGGCTGGCCACTTCAGGCGAGGATACGTCTTTTATGCAAGAGAGAAAGCTAGGCTTCAAGTTCAACTTAGAGAGCGCGGCATCGATCAGGGGTCACGTTGGTTCAATTGCCAACTGTCGATGCTTGCAGGCCCGCGAGCTGGATGTTGTGCACACCGCTTCTGTGATTTCTGGGTCTTTTTCTGGTTCCTAAGCAAGAATTAGTATATCAGCAAACGGGCAAGCATTGGGGTACTGCCAATGGAAACCCACTGATCTTCTGGATCGTGGCTACTGCACATTGGAAGCAGTCTGCAGCTTTGTCTTCACTGCTGAACCACCTGTGACAAGCTCACCGTCTTGCCTATCAGCCCGTTATCTATAGAGTAGTGGTATGGTTAGCAAGATTCTATTGACACTCTTGTATCAGATCCGTTAAGTTAGTGAGCATCGTTTATAAAGGGTCAGGCCAGCATTCACCGGCTCCCTCAGCAATCCTGGCATTACGCAACGCAGATTCAATGGAGCGCTCCCATCCCCGTTCTCCTTCTCGCTGGGGGCGGGCCTTCTCCTCATCCAAACAGATTTGGACTCTGCCGGCCCTTTGCCTGGTCATCCTAGTTTGCATCGGATTCACTCGTTGGGTCACTCCAGAAATCAGCGTATACAGCCAGGTCGCGTATTCACCTGACATGCGGTGTAAGACGACCCTGGGGACAGCTTTGGAGGTGACCGCTCTACAGAGTGCAAAGACGAGCAGACGGGCCAAGGTGCAAAAGCTGCTAGAGTTGCAGGCAAGGATTGAGGGCGAGCGCGCGCTGATGGCTAAGTCCCTGGAAGTCGTGCATTCCAGCCTTGTGAAAACTGCGGAGCTCTATGCGGAGGTCGTGCGGGACCCCCAGAACGTGGCGCGCCGGTTTCCCGGCATCACCTTCCCGGACTGTTTGGCCGGGCCCGGTGGGAGCCAGTTTGGAGAAGACAAGCACGTGTTCACCAAGTTCTTTAGCAAGCCCGCGATCAAGCGCGACGGCGTCTTCTTTGAGATGGGGGGGTTGGACGGGATCAGTTTCAGCAACAGCCTCTTTTACGAGCAGTGTCTCGGGTGGAGCGGAGTCATGGTAGAAGGCCAACCGGACAATTTCTTCACTCTGAAAAAGAACCGCAACCGAGAGGGCACGCGCCGGCTTTGGATGGCCGGGTGCGCGGAGGACGGGGGCATGCTTTCCTTCCCGGCGCGGGGGTCGGCGGTGTCCGGCGACCGGTCCCAAATGACCGAGCACTTCTTGGACAACTTTGCGGGTGAGCACGGGAATGGTTCCGTGCTCGTGCCGTGCGGGCCGCTCGGCAAGTACATCAACCTCGCGGGCGTGACGCGGATCGACTTCTTCAGCCTGGATGTCGAGGGAGCGGAGATGCTGATACTGGAGTCGATGGACTGGTCTAAGATTGAGTTGCATGTGCTTATGGTGGAGATGAGCGGGAAGAGGAGGGACGAGATCCCGCCCTTGTTGCAGTCGCTTGGGTTTGTGGAAGACTCGGAAGGCTTTCACGAGGGGTCTACCCTATGGTACAATGCGAGTTGGGTTGAGTAGTCAAAATTATGGTTGTAGTAAAAGGGCCTTGTCCAACTTTCAACTTGAATTTCAAATACCATTGATGTAGCCACCTGTAGGTACGAGTCGACCGTCTCAGTACTGCTTGGAAGATTGACGCTGATTGTACCGTCGGGTGCATGTGCAAAAACCAACTTTGCTGAACACGTTTTTATGCGATGGCCATTGGCCAAGTGACCTCCTTGAGTTGAAACAGGCGGCGGATAGCATAAGTGACGCCGACGGATCGCAACTGACACCAGATGCATCCATGCCAGGACACTCATTGGTAACCGTCCGGCCAGACTACAGGTGTCCAGTTGAATTAAGTTGCAATGAGTCATTGTTATACGAAATAATTTGTAGTGACAGCAAGGGTGTTGACGATTATGCACAGAAATACATTTCGGACGTCGGGCGACTGTGTCTTGCAAAATCAACGCGGTCCAACCCGAAGGCGCCACCGGGACTCCCGCGCTAAGTTCCAGCTACCAGATGAGGTGAAGGCTCATACGTGCCAGCGCGCTGCTTGAGGCGCTGGCATGAATGATGACCTTCTTATGCCGAAGGCAAACTCAAATCACCAGCTTGTAAAGCTCGGCCTAGCTGATCACAAAATGTTGCGTATGCACTAAAAGTATACTGTTGGTATAGCGCACTTGGTTCTCATCATGTATGGCCGGCACCTCCCAGCATGCAGATTTGTACTACATGCCTGTGATTAGCTAGATTGGATATATGTACTGTTGTGTGCCAACATGTACCTGGGCCCGTACACGCTCCGTGCAATGACGCATGCAGTGAAGCGAGATTCGTCTAACTTATGAGTGGAGCTTTGATGACTTCGCGGTCACGAAAGTTGGCAATGGAAGCCAGCGCCGAAAATTCTACAGTTTGTTCCCTGGTATAATGAGTCAATACATATTGTCGGGACTTGCACAAAATGCTATTTCAATGCGGCCTCAATGAGAGGCTCTGAAAGAATGTACTATTCACCAACCCGACCGTAACTAAAGAAGGATGCTGCACATGGAGGCGTGTAGATTTCTGCAATGTAAAGAACCAATCACCTTACGGTTCTCCTATCATTATTGACTAGCCTTCGTACCGGAGATCAACGCGAACTTGATCAGACCACGGCTGAAGCCCTGAATCATCAGCGCCATTGCAAAGGCCCCCTTGATCGTCGTCCAACCTGCAGGCAAGCGTTGCAGGAGATGTCAGATTACACGCATACTACCACTGAAAAAACTTTATTATCATGCTTGATAGGCTCTTCGTAGTAGGTAGCATCAAATAGATTGCATGGCGGTTCTCACAATCCTTCTTACGCGAAAGTAAGAGAGCGAGAAATGGAGGAAACAAAAGGCGAGACAGAGACAGTTTGGCGCTTCGGTATCTGGCGAGGTCTACGGAGCCCGACGCTCCGAGACTTGGACTCGGCAACACGCTGCGAAATACTTTTGCTACCGACTAATCCCACGAGTAAGGGGCCATAAGCTGGGGCCGCCATCCGTGGTCGCAAGGGCAATCCCTCGCCGTTGTTTCCGAGCCAAACGCGAAGGCACAATCTCTTTCTAAAAGCTGCCTTCTGATCCACGTGCGCTCATCTACCTTCGATGCGTGCAACATTGAAACCTCTGGGCCACAGAAGCAAGGCAGCAGTCGCTACAACCAGCAGAGCAAATTCAAGGACATTTCGAGCGTGTGGAGATACAAAGACCGCTCCGGAGAAGTCCAATCAGATTACGACAGAGGAGGCAGCGCTCAGAAAGACAGAATGGAAGCAACTTGGACGAAAGATTTAGGATAGCCCTGAAGAAGAGGTTTTAGAGCACACTGGAAATGAATGACGAAGAAAGAAGAAAGCACAGGCGGTCAAGTCGACCAACAACGATGAGAGAGAGAATGTTAAGAAAAGTCAAAAGCAAGGAAGAGAGACGAGAAAGAGACGGACGGCGGAGGGCATTTGACATCTCACCCGACTTTGCCAGCCCCAGTAGCCCCCTCCAGCTGAGAGCAGACGCCATGACGGCCGGCCAGAAGGGCGTCACGCGCTCCGACCAATCATCGGAGATGACATTCTGCAACGAACGAAACACTGTTGGTGACCGGGCTGTCTAGAATGAGTCACTTCACAGGATGTTCCGGAAGAAGGAGAATGTTGACGGCGGCTTTCTTGAACTACGACTCAAATCATGTTCGTCAGTCAACAAAAGAGTATGGCGGTAGCGGGTCACTAGGGGCAACTGAGTATTCTAAGAGGGAGAAACAGAGGAATGTCAGGCTGGCCTGCAAGGAACGAGAACGTGTTGGTGGCGGAATAAAGAGATGAGACTTTGAAACTGTGTCAGGCGGGTCTGCAAAAAAGCAATTGAGAGAGTCGGTGGCGTGGGCCAGACAGTTGAGCTTGAAGATCCGTAAGAGCCGAAGAAGGAAGCAGAGGCAAGAAAGAAGAGAATAGGAAGAGCAGGAATACAAACCGCAAAGATCAGTGCAATAAGGGACGTGCTACATCCGCTTGAAAGATTTGCGACCCATCCTGTCCGTCTGAAGTCTATAGCTCTAGTGAGACACGTTCAAAGGGTCAGAAAAAGTCGGCCCAGGAGCCGTACACGAAGCGAAACGACTTTACAAAAACAATCTACTAGCACGTCGGTCGAGGACGTTATGGTCGCACGAACTGCTGACGTCATCCGGCCGTTTCGACCGGGAACAGAAACGACGTCCCCTTCCGGCGTAGCAACAACCGCCCAACGAGAACAAATGACCGAAGAAGAGAAGGCTACCATGGGAGGCGACGTGTCACGGGAGGTGTCGTGGCAAAAAGAGAAGAAGCCGGAATTGAAGGGCCGTTGAGATGAAGCAGCTTTAAGACTTTGCTTCGACCAACAATGCTCGGGTTTCCAGCTTCCATCCTCCGGTCCACGTACATGCAGGTAGTCTTATGTTCTCCAGCTAAAAGGCACACCAAGTCTGTCTTCCAGATTTACGTGATCGATTGAAGCAGTCTCATTGGTTCGAGGGACTGCAGATGCGCTGTCACACCGGTCGACGCCGACGAAAAGTAAGGACAGGTGCGATCAAACTCAGTCCTTTACCTGCAACCCCGCCGCCTTCGCAATTCGGATGTAGTCCGCAGCGGAGCACCAGGCCGGGAGGTAGTACGCATCGCAGATCTTGGCCAAAAGGTCCTGCGCGAAGATAGAACGGATCCCGTTGCTGAGCACACTCTGACGATCATGCATGCTCCGAAACTGCGCTACAGGGTTCGATGACCTCCACGTTCTTGCAACGTGCAAACCATCGGCGGTCTTGCAAAGCTGCATATCTGCTGCTCTGTCGCCTTAGAGAGCACCTGTCGCCTCTGGGACCTCATAACGCAGAGCGACGCTGAAGATCGAAACCTCATCTACTATTCATTTGAAGCGACTGGAGGGGGATCCCTCTGAAACACGTGGCGACTTACCAGCTCGTCCAGTTGGAGCGTCTACATCACGGTTCGATCCGGGCCCGCGGGGCAATCCCTCTGTTCAACTGGAAACTTACCAGCTCGTCCGGCTGGGGGTCGAATTCAAAAATCAGTACGGGCATCAGAAAGGGATCCCTCTGTACTTACCAACTCGTCCGATTGGAGCCCCGTCTCCCCTGGGGCCAGGTCCCGGTGGCACCACGTCACAATGATGATGCGGCCCCCTGGCGCGGCAACACGTATGAGCTCGTTCACGAACTGCGGGGGGCGGAAGACGTCACAGTCAGGACTTATGCAGCGGGTGACGTCAGATGTAGAGAGCAGGCACAGGCTTTCCTTATCATCTGACGCGTATGCTCTCAAAGTTGCGAGGGAACGAAGTGCTGAACTCATGAAATGCGAACGGTAAGAGCGAGCGGCTGAGAATTCTTGACCTGGGAACAAGAGTGCGGAAGGCTGGATCGGCTGAGTGAAGTTGTCCATCAAAGCTATTACTTTCTGCATGAGATGCAAAGGTCCAATCCGCTGGAAGCTGCGGAACGACGGGTGGCCTTTTAACTGGTTTGCACAGGGGTTTTCGCCTCTCACCTTCGTTTTGTCGGGCATGTGTTCCCCACTTTCCATGGACCACACGAGGTCGAACTGTCCGTCGTCGAATGGCTGGTTCAATGCGTCGGCTACCTGGAACGACACCTGCAAAGCGGGCCCAATCGCAAATTAGCCAAGCTGCTAACACGAGGCTTGTTGTCCTCATTTTTGAGCGCCGAGAGACAGTGCTGTTGGACCGAGCTTAAGTCAGCAGGAGAGACCGTTCCCCTATCGAAAAGACTGAGATCCATATTCGAGAGGTTGAGGGCTTGTATTGCGACATTCAAAACGACTCCTGCACGCGTTGAATAAGAGCAGGGGATAAGCGATACTACATGGTTGAAAGAAGTACGTGTTACCATTGGAATTCAGCGGGGGAGAGTCTTGCCATGAAAATGCAAGGTCATGCTCTTTGCAGTCCCGTCCGTCAAGCGAACCGATCCACCTTCCTACCAGCAAGCAAAGGGAGGGGTCGTTACATCGAGAGGGAATACTTAAGGAAGAAATGCGACGTCTGGTCGGAGCTAAGTGGAACAAGAACCGGACATACTGTAACGCGGGCAAAAGGGGCAATCTAGGCAACTAACGGCCTCCAGAGGGGAACTCAACAGAAGCTCTCCTTTCAGAGAGTGTTTCTGCTTTTTCCTGACGACCGAAAAAATTCCCGGTCCTACCCGAGTTCGACAATGCCTGCAACAGCTCGGTTGCAACGTCAGGGTTCCTGATAGAATATTACACAGACGTGAGTGTTAATTCGTGCCGATCCTTGCAAGTCCTTCTTGTCTTTTCTTGAAGCCAGAAGCGAACAGTGGTTCTTACCTTGTCGGCAAGCCCTTGTTGCCGAGCAAGCGCTCCGGCCCTGGCAGCCTGCACCGGGCTCAAGGTGATTCCCGTAACCTTTGCCCCAAACTTCCGCGATAAATAGCGTGAGCTTCCGCCGATGCCGCACCCGACGTCCACGACGGTTTTGGGAGCGGGGGTTCCTGCGCCTGCGAGAGAAAGCAGAGGAGGACTCTTCACTCAGTTCATCACCTCTTGTGATAAAGGGCTTTCCGAACAGCGTAAGCAAATCTTCCACCTGCTGAGACTCCCTCCGCATCTGTGCAGAAGCATTCGGACGTGAACCACATGGTCGCAGTTGAAACTGAAGACAGCGACGGGCCTTCCTCACACATGTATTTTGGACATTGGGAAACCTATCTCATCATCGTTGCATCATTGTTTGAGGCTTGGAAGCTTGGAGATACCAGAGTTGGCAAGTTTCCAAAGAAGTCTCGATAAACATTCATGAATGGTGACTGCCTATGCGCCTGGGTTCTTTCGGAAGGTGCTGCTCGTTTTCCATGTGTCTGACCTCTGTTTGACACACCGATAAGACCAGTAGTTGGAAGAAGGGGCTTAAGGTTGGATACTTGGCGTTGACTGGGTCAGGCTTGATCAATGCCACGATCAGATTCACAAAATTGAGGATCATTGATGTGGCAGCAAAGCAGGTACTCCTAACCCCCAAAAGTGACTGCTCAGCAACCTTACCCCTCCAATCCCCCTCCTTATCCCATCCCCTAGGTCTGATTGTCACCTAACTCTTGATCAAAGTCAGCTTGGCTGCACTTAAAAGGGAGGAGAGACAACGAAAAGGAGAGGCTCGAGGAAAACTGCAGCTTCCAAGGCTCACCTGTTGCACCCGCCCACTTGAGGGTCTCCTCAATCATGTCAATCTGCGCCTCCCTGTGATCCTTCTTCTCTCCTGCACCAGCGCAAAAAAAAGCTTTGAGCAAGACCTTGGGTGCCAACGATGCCAGCATAGCCAAATGGATTACCATCCCCTGCTTCTGTTGCGTTTGACTTTGTGCGACCATCAATCAGCCTTCTCCACAAGGGTACTGCTGTCAGCTTTTGAAACCCAACATGCTCGCATCCTCCTTGAGATCAGGTGGGAAACACCAGTTCTGAGAACTCTCAGTGATCTTCCTTTTGATGCTGGCATTGACTTATGTCAGGATGAGGAAATACCTATCCATGATATCGACCAGGGAGGCACCTCCTTTCGAAAGCACTTTGCTAATTTGTCCGGCAACCTCTAGCTGTGCCGTTTGTAATTCCAGGCGCCGATTGTTGGTTAGTGATCGCAGGAACCCCGGCCAGTGAGATTTGTGTCAAAGTCCAGATTCTACTGAAACAGAGCACACAGAAATTACTGCCTGCTCAATGCCAAAAATCTGAGCAGATGGGCAACCAGGATCAGAAGGACAGAGCAGCCTCGAGCAGCCAGACCAGCTTACCCTTGGGATAGTATCCATGGTGCATGTGCTCGCCCCAGATCTCCTCCCAAACGCCTGACGACTCATCATAGAACCCCGCGATCCCCTCATTCAACTCAGGCACGGTCCTCTCAGGAACCGTGCTCACTGCGCAGATTACCCGTGCTTGCCTGCCGAACGTCAGGCTGCTAGAGGAACCAAAGGAATCCTTAGATCTATGTCGAAATGACTTGGAGACTGGGAGTGGCAGTCTGCACTGAATGCTTTTGGGTTCTAGAGACAGGCTGCTGCAGCTTTCAGTCAGAGAAAGCGGTTGGAAGGAGCTCCTGCACAGGAGGGCTTTTGCTGATGCCATTGACTTTTGCCCACCTGAACAGCAAGCCCTCAGCAAGGTCTGAAAACGGATTCTTCCTCAGACGCTGCAACTGATTCTCGACAACTTTCAGACAAAACTCAATCTGGACAACAAAATGCTGCTGAAGAGAACGGTGACGGATGAAGCACACGAGGGCCCGGGCATGCTGAAAGAATGATGTTTCTTCCACTGCCAGCATGCGCTGGCAGAAACCCCCGCTAACCCCTTGCTAAGTCCCGGGCGGCTCTGCTTCGTCTGTGTGTCTCCTGTAAACGTAATGAACGTTGGTGTTCATCATTGACACCAGACGGGATAAATTGCTCGGGGCAAAGCGTGAGAATGCGCGCGAAAAGGTCCAGGTTCCAACTGTTCAAGCTGCCACCTGGCATCATGGTGCATTAAATGGCCCCAGCTTCCTACCAATGTAAAGCCACGAATGTGTCACGTGGACGGGATACTTCCAAAAAGCTGGGTTCGCCGGCCAATCAAAATGCTTTTCTGGGCAGACGCACACTTCAGCTTTTCAATCAGGTTTCAACTTTCAACTTCAACTTCAAGTCTAGCTCTGCCTGAACTCGAAGGAAACTTGAAAGCTACAGTGGCTAGCCTGCTTTTGCCGAGCTGGGGCGTCTGTTGCTTCCTCGACGCGCAGTCCTCTCAGCCGTGGTTGATCATCAGACACCCTGTACATGCACAGATTGAAAGCTGCACACTTCAGCATCCATATCCTTGCACCCTGAACCCAATTTGCTGGGAGCGTTTATGCCAGTACATCATTCCGGTTCAACCTTCTGAATCGAATGCGATTGTGTGATTCGATTTGTGGCAGCACAAGAAGAAAAAGGTTCTACTCAACCGAGTTTTAGATCAGCCTTTCCGGACCACGCATGGGTGCCCTCACCGCCTGCCATGGGGGCACTCAACCACTCCTTTCTGCAGCGCGGTCTTTGCAAAATTCGTCAAATAGTCCCAGGCAAGCCCTCCCGATCGATGCAAAGCAGCAATCGGTGACTGCTGTGTGGAAATCAGCTGCGATCAGCGATTGCTGTCCGCATGGGAACGGGAGAAGGAGGTTTTTGTCTGGAGATCTAGGAGTGAGGAGCTTTCCGGCGCGGCTGCATGGATCGAAGGAAGCAGGTAAACAGCAGCTTTCCCAGATTTGCGTTTCGTTTGAAGCGAACTCACAGTTTTGTCAGGGGTATTGAGTGCTCTGTTTGGTATGATTGTGTTTTGGTTAAAGTGTGCGCTAAGTTGGAATTTGCACAATTGTCTAGGTCGTTCTTTATGGTGCCGGTGCTTTTTAGTCTGCCAGTGCATGAACAAGAGATGAGGCCTAGAAAGGCAAGACAATGGCTTTCTAGGATTACATTTTCCAATGCTGCATGCATTGCCGTGTTTGCAAGTGTTGAATCACGGAAGCCTTGGTCAACTTGCTGATCTTGACAAATAAATGTATGAGGTGATTGTAAATTGCATGTAGCTTTTGCTGTGAGAAACCGCTTCTCCTGCATTCGTCCACATTAACCAGCAGACTTGTCTGAATGTTGCTAGCTGATCAACTGCGGAGGTTGGATCAAAGCAGAGATTTTATGGAGACAACACACAGGGATGCTTTTCTTGAGACATAGAAACCCATGCACATTGCTGATTTGTCGGGCTGATATCATCGCAATCGCTTCAAAGCTGACGCATTTTGCACATCCTAGCGCTGCCCAGTGGATCCCAAACCTCACAATTTCTCCCATCACTTTTTCTATGTTTGCCAACTCTTCCTCAACCAGAGACTGGCATCTGACAAGTGGTGTCAAGGATAGTGCACAAGACGCACCACCCGGGTTGCCAATGAATATGTTCCGAGGCTTCTCTCTCTCGCTTTATTGTCCGCTCGGAATGCTGCATGCTCATCCGCTCTCCTGGCCTTTCTCACTACTTCCCGACGTGGTTGTACATGTCCTACATCTCAGAAAGTTTCACGAGTTGTTCGCTTGGATTTTGTCGGCAGATGACGCGTCCTCCGGATCAAAGTGCAGCTCATGAGGGGTCCTCTGGATCAGTTCACAACCATGTAGAGGCATCATGTGGATCAGGAAGTTTTGAACTTTTTCGAAGTCAGCCGCCGGAGGAGTATTCCTGATCTGGAGATGAGACGCTGGAGATTCAAACACTTTCTGGTTGATCCCAAATCCTCCACTGACAAGCACTCCAACCTGCAGAGCGCCGCTCTCCCAATGAGCGCCACCGCCAGGGGCCTCGCGCGTCGTCCCTGGCAATCGACGGGGGAGACGATGCTGACGTCAGCGAGAAGCTGGACACTCCCCTGCAAAAGCAGCGGCAGCAGCGGGCCAAGCGGGCGAGAACGGGCGTTGCGCAAGCGACGGCCGGGCACCTCAACGTAGAAGATGGGGAGGCTCTTATCGGGTCCGAGAAGGTGAAGACTCTACTCGTGATCCTCCAGTGGGAATAATAAGCGTTAGGACTAGTAAGCCTTAACCTGAACGTCAACTCTTGGACGAGACTGCTCCATACCCACTTTATCAATAAGGATTACTATCCCTGTTCAGGACTTTACTTTGCTCATACCTTCTTCCCGACATTGAGTCAGGAGAATGAGGAAAGGGAAGGTTGCGATCGCGTCTCAGCAGGTGCGCTCAGAAGTGAGAAACTGCCCATTTTGACCTGAAGTAGTAAGCGGGAAACCAGGAAATGTTGCAGGACTTTCAGCAAGCCTTTTGGGGGCTCATTGATGCCCATTGTACACGCAGGTTGGGCTACAAAGAGCATGGGACGAGGTGACTGCATTCTCGGACGCTCTTGTGCGCTTTGCGAGACCCCATACAATCATTGGCACGGTGAGACGTCGTTTCAAGCTTGGATACTCAACTCTTTTTCAACCCCAAGCGAGTGGAACCCCACCTTCAGAAAGTCCACTGACTGCCTCGGTTTGCGGGGTATCGGGATAGCGGTATTCAGGAGAATGCGGTATGCAGGAGAATGGAGAATTGGAAAAACAAATAAGTCAGTTTTTCCCGAGAAGAGCAAGGTGGCTCGGCAGCAGAGAGACGTCTGATCCATCTGTTCTCAGCTGTTTGTCTCAGTAACAAGCAAGCAGACAACTAGCTCCTTAGCGGGTCGTTTTGGTGTCCTTTGCTCATGCTTCATCCTCGACTCAGATCACCAGGCAACGTGTGAAGCTTCTCGTTGCCTGGGAGGGCCATTCGCAAGAGTCACCGCTAGACAATTTCACAATGGGATTGGGTCCTGTTGGACTGTGCTCATTGTGTGGAAGGAACAGGAACCAGAATCCGAAGATTTTCGCAGAGCCATCCTTGCTGGGTGAATGGACGAGCCCAATGTCAAGGATCTAGCTTGTTCAAGCACTCTCGAGAATGACATCAGAGAAGTTGATACGGAAAAGGGCAACTTATCAAGTCCCTAGTAAATATGGTAGTCTGCAACTTGCCTACGAGGTACTAACTATGCCCGATCAATGGTAACAAGCAAAGTCCTGCATCGAAGCAAAGAGTGCACTACATCCCAACCTCGAGAAGCATCGAGTTGACACCCTTTGCCTGTTGCCCCAGTCTCTCAGCATCGTCTCGGTGTCCCTGCTCGCGATGACCAGTCCCGCCGACTTCAGTCACAAGGCATTCATCGGAATTCTACAGGTACGCCCGAGGCTTTCAAAAGATACCGAGTACTGTAGATTTCTGTGTTGATCTTTGAGTATCAGGATGAAAACGTACAGCTTCCTTCGGCTCGTTCAGCGCTGTTTATGTTTATGATAGAACTTCGAAGCTGCTGCGGACTTGTCGGCTGGTTGATAACACCCATCTCAGTGAGAGCTTCGATCGTTGCCTCTTTTCGCTTTTCTACCCCGTCTGTACTTCGAGGGTTGGAATCTGCTATCATCCAGGGGTACACGGGAGGTCAAGTGATGTAGAACAGGTTGTGGTAAATGATAGAAAGTTCCAAAAGCTCGTATGTAAACGTGCAATCGATTTTTTCGCTGTTACAGCGGCTTACTTTTTGTATGAGTCGGGACTTGAGAACGATGCATGGTCAGGAAGCGAGCAATATTAGGCCACGATCGACAAAGTGCTTCTAAGTTCGGCGTTCTGAAAGGATACAAGAAAGAAGCACGCGACTGCAAGCCGTCGAGTGTCAGCACAGGCCCCAATCGATCAGTGGTATCACTTCCGATATGCATTTTGCCTGTCGCGGTTGCTTCTACAAACACCGATCTAGTCTACCCTCATTGAAGATCCTACAACGCCTGTTGCTCTCCTCTTCTGGGGCTGACTTGCTGATTTACCTTGTGTTCGTTCTGACGTTTCTTTTACCCATGTCTCCAGGCTCTCATTCCGGCCCTGCAAGCGAATGTGGCGATCGTGGGGCTCAACCAAGTCTACGATATCGAGATCGATAAGGTGGGTGCAATTCCTGGAAAGAAGCTTGACCCTAGATCTTCTGAGGTCTTGACGTGTTGGTCGATGACCATTACCTGTAAGGCTCCCTCGTTCCTGTGGTTATAACTCTTGGAAGAGAGGTCATCACGAAGGAGGGATTGGATAGGGATCCTATTGTGTTTCATGTTACGAACGTCTATCGTACAATCCTGGGTCTTAGACTGCCTCCTCTGGGACCGGTTCTTAAGGTGAAACCTTCCAACGCGCCCCTTATCACGCGATGAGTGGGTTTCCTTTCTTACTCGTTTGACGGTTTGACCTGCCAACGGAGCCCTCAGGACTATGGATAACATTGACATTTGTTTCCAGCATGGGCTTGTCGCATTTGATAGGCCTTTGGTAGAAGTCTCGAGGGGTGTGCTCCTTCGAGGTGGACTTCTCAGATGATTTCTTCCTGAATTGTTGGCACCCACTCCGGATGTCCGCACACTCGCTCGCGTACATAATGCGCACCGTACAGCTGAGAAGCGTCCAACAACCGTCGACGAATATATTTACATGTTTTCAATCGAGTTTCTCGGTCTTGTGGCGATCTCGCACGTCGGAAGTAGCTCCAAACCGCTTCATCACGCTCTTTTGTCGCGCAGATCAACAAGCCGACGCTCCCGCTCGCGTCCGGCGAATTTTCAGTGGCGCAGGGCGTGGGCCTGGTCGCCGCATCCGCTATCGCGAGTCTGCTCATTGGGCTGGCAGTCGGGTCTCAGCCGCTGCTCTGGACGCTCTCGCTGAGCCTGCTGCTCGGCTTTGCATACTCGACCGACGTGAGTGTGATGTGGTTGTCTTCTTTAAGAAACCGCCGGAGTGATCTGCAGTCAGAGGGCCGGGGATCTGGGTTTGAAGAACCACGTCATTGCGTGGATAAGTCAGGAACGTACGCATGCAAGTTTTGCCTAAGAATAGCGTGAGATTTGGTGAGCGTGATATTTGATGCTCTAGGAAGAGGGACTGCAAGAGCGTTGCGGGGGCGCAATCTTTGCAGAATTTCGTTCACGTTTTTCTGGGCTGCGGCCGGACTTGCCTCGCTCGAAGGCGGCTCCGGTTCGGTTCGACTTTACGAGAACAGCGAACGACTTGTCTTGGTTCACTTTCTGCGTCAGTTAGCTTGTTAGCAATTCTGCAAAATGAGATGCGACTCCTGAAAGGTCACTTACTTAAGAACTTGCTGGGCCGTTCTAATCAGGTACCTGTCGGGGTTCTAAAACTGAGCAGAGTTTCTGGTATGCTGGTGCGCCAGTGAACTCAGAGAAGAATTTGCTCAGTCGGTCTCTTTTGGCACACCTCAGTTTTGCTTACCGACCTGGATTACTAGAGGCCTTTTTCCACCGAGTATCAATTCTCTGAACTGCGAAACAGACGAGTACATTCACCATTCATCAGACTGCTGCTGAGGTCTGCGTACCGTAATGAAAGCGAGTGCGCGGATCTGGTCTTCCTTGTGATCCGCCTTTCAAAGCTCTTTCGCCATAGTTGTACGACGAGACCTGAACTATCTCAGGTCCTCGTCGGATTATGAGAAACTGAAGTTGAGCTCAGACCTTCTAAACTTTTGAAGGCCGCTTTTAGCATATTATGCATATTGAGTCGTCGTGTTTCGGGTGCAGCTCCCCTTCTTGCGGTGGAAGAAGTACCCCATCCTCGCTGCCGGGTGCATCTTCGCGGTCCGAGCGGTCCTCGTCCAAATCGGGTTCTACCTCCACATGCAGGTAACCATGCCCAAACCGTGGTCTAACCCGGCCTTTAGTTAAGCCAGTTGACTACGATTAACAAACGTACCAGTTAAGCATGGAAACCAAGTGGTCAAGCAAGCCTGCGAATTATGAAACTTGCGCTCTCGGCTCGTTTGTAGGTTGCAATCAGCGTGAGTCTACGTTGACAAGAGCAGGTGACCAGGCCGTAACCCAAGGGTGACTGCTCTCTAACCATACTCGTCCGACTAGTCGTTAGTGACGCTGCTTCCAAGGGGCTATGAGTCTCCTGGGGAGGTCAGGGGCCCAACTTCGTCGTGCACAGAGTCTTCTTTGACCGTTTTCCATTGTGCGCTAAGCACGCTTTGCACTGCTCTGATTTGCACAGCTTTCTCCCATTCCGGCCCCATCCCTTTCTTTCGACCTTCAAATAATGCACCAAAAGGTTTCTTAACAAGGTTTGATGACTGGAGCGCATGAGTCGCTTACACAAGTATGTTTACTCAACCCAAGCGAGAGCGCACGACTTGTGTATTCGTGGTATGACTTGTTTGAGACGGCCTCTCAAAGCTGCGAGAACGTACTCTCAATCACAAGGTTCATCAGAAGGGCAAAAATGACAGGCGTGTTCCCCGTCCGATTCTCGCCTGCTAAGCTTTGTCGATGGCAAAAGGTCGTAGATTGCGGGAGGTGGGCAGTCAAGCGACCTGTCTACGAGCCCGGTTCCACCCTCTTCCATTTTAAGGCTTGCGGAACAACTAGAGACGGGACAAAAGTTGGTCGTCTGTCCAGGTGTCCGTCCTCAAGCGCACTGCGGTGCTGAGTCGGCCCGTCCTCTTCGGCACCGCCTTCATGAGCGTATTCTCCCTCGTCATCGCCTTCTGCAAGGTGAGGAGTCGGAGGCAGTGTGAATGGCCCCCAGAATATTAGTGCGCCATGTGTGTTGTGGCGAGCCAGTAGCTGTTCCTTGGAAGTCTCCACATGTCAGCTTCTCAGACTTGGGTTAGAACAATATTGCGATATTGCACCAGAGGTAAACAGCCTTTAGTGGCATTCGGGACTGGCTGGTCGCATCTGCGCCTGGATTGCAAAAGCGTCCCTGTGACGTTAAACGCAAAGAGAGCAAAGAGGAAGCTGAAAGCGAAGCTTCTCTGCGTTTACAGAAATCTGTGCACCTTTTGAGTTTGGGGTTTTTCTTGCCCTTGCGGGATTTCAGGATGCAGTACAGGAACTCAGAAATTTCTGCAGCATACGATTGTAGCTAAGCGAATTGTCCGTTGTTACAGGACATTCCTGATCTAGAGGGCGACCGGCAATTCAACATTCAGTCCTTTACCGTGCGGATGGGGCAGCAAAAGGTAATGGCGCGCTCGCTTTTCCCTCTCTTCGAGATCCATGGCTCTCTGCTGGGATATTTCCGGTGTCAGCTTATGCTGCGTGTGCTGCTTTTCTGCTTTTCTCTTCTGCGCTGTTGCGCACCAACATGGTAAATCGCAAAACGCGAGACTTCGAAGATTCAACCACTTCTGTCTTGTTCCTCGTCGACGAGCGGCTCTCGGCGGTTCATTCTTGGATGCGTGCTTTCCGAAGGAGTCGAGGTTTAGAATGGGCTTGCCAACTTGTCCTTCTGCATTGGAGCACGAGTTAATTGAGCATAAAACCCCCACAATCATTTATCCGACCCGCTTGAGTCGTTCCGGTGGAAACAATATCTGCCCCAAATCGGGGTGCGAGCTTCCTTGATAAGACTCCGCTACCGCAGTCCCTAAACGAGATGTTTCATAGAAAGCGGATAGGCACAGGGGATTGGGATTGTTTCAAGTTACAACCGACTGGCGCCTATTTCTAAAATGATCTCTTCCCTCGTCCTTTCCCCCCAGATGTTTTGGATCTGCGTCAGCCTTCTGGGCGCTGCATACGTGGGCGCAATCGGAGTGGGCTTCACGTGCTCCCGGCTGTGGAGCAAGGTGGTGACAGTTGGCGCGCATGCGGCGCTTGGGGGCATCCTGTGGCATAGGGCCCGCCACGTGGACTTCGCCAAGAAGGCGTCCATTGTCGGCTTCTACATGTTTGTGTGGAAGGTAGGCCGTTCTCGTCTCTAGTTCCGTCCTTTGCCAGTTCTTCCTCCGGTCCCATTTATTCTTCTCTCTTTGTTTTTGCCTGTCATTCGGTCTGTCCGAGCCGTCGCTTGTCCAGCTTGGCTCGATCCACATTATCCGTCGACTTTTGCTTCCGTCAGCCGTTCTCACTTTTGTTTCCCGCTCCGGCCTTTCGTTCTGCTCGGTCCATCTTTCCCTCTCTTCTGTGGTCGTTCGTTAGCTCTGATTGTGCTTCTTTCGCGGGGCGTACTCTTCCCCCAACCATGCTTTCCAATAACCGTAAGCCCTTCGTGCGCTTCTTTGGCCGTTCTCGCGCCTGACACTTCACCACTTGGTTACAGTCTTTCCGATGACATCGGACTTGCTCCTTCTTGCTGTACCCGCCTTCGTCATATCCTGATGAAAGGCCGTCCTTTGTCCTACAAAGGTTTGTGTGTTGGTCAGTACTTTTACTGACGCTACTCTCCCAACTGCAGTTATTCTATGCGGAGTACTTCCTGCTACCTTTTGTTCGATGATCGACGGACACAGTGTACAGCGTTGAGGCGGTCTCTCTAGTTTCGAATCGAAACAATTCTTTCCTGTCAAAATTGGAAAGTTAGCCTTAGTAGATTCCCGAGCGAGTCTAGAAATAAAGCACGGTCGCAGCAAGCCAAGGGTCTCGGCAGAAACTGCGACCTGCGCTAGTTTTAAGACAGTGCAGGCATGTAGGGACACTCGCATTGGAACATTGAGACTGACGACTCAAACCTTTTGGATAGAAGGTTGCTTGAGCATAAGCAACGACGCTGCAACATTGCATCCATCATTGCATAGAGCTTTGGACATCTCGAGTGGGTCGCTAGGAAAGAGACGGAGGTATACTGAATCTACAAAATGACGTGGCGTTGAACTTGATCAATGATGACCTCGTCAGGTCGCATCACCAGCCAGGCTTGAAGTCCACGCATCCAGAGTGGGAGACTTGCAAGTGGTCGGGTGAACTGGCCTCTCGCATTACGATGAAAGAGGCACCGGAGCGTCGAAAGTGTACGATCGTCGGGCGTCTAGGCGGGGCGGCCGTCACACCTTGCACTGCTGCAGATCCTAGGCTGATGGACTTCTGCACTGTGACCCGCTTAATCATTCGCGATGATTCGGGCTTTTGTCCCATATACTACCTGTCAACCCCACATGTATATCATACTACAAGCGAAACGCGTGTGAAAGCTAGCATGCAGTCACGTCATTAGACTTCTGGCCCCGCAGGAAGCAATGGTGATCATGCGATAGAGATTCCATGTACATTGCATTATGCACACTGACAACACATATTGCAGTGCCGGCCTTGCGGTCACCATGATTGCATGCCGGCGGCGGCCAGTGTGAATAATGCATTGGGCCGGGGTACAATACAAGATGACTGGCATCCGTGATTTTGTGCATTCTGAAAAGTGAACAATTGCCTTGTTGCCGCTTGAAGCTTACTAAGGGTTGTCATCACACGGGGAACACACGGACTCTGGTTCAGTGAGTTTGTCCGGTCATGCAGATGAACTACCGTACTGCTATGAGCTCAGGCTAGGAGGGCGGCCAGCTTAGCTCGTGGAGCTCATTTGTCAATCAAGATCCGCCGCATTGGCCGCTGCCATCGACGGTTATAGTGCTTGAATTGCTTGAGGGCATTTGGACCGTCGATTTTTGCTTATAAGTAACTTGCAGTATCGACGGATTACAAACCGTCCAACATGCCTGGGCCTTGGACGGTTATGGACTTTTCCGAGGAAAAAACAGGCGGAATCAGAGAACCGGGCGTACTTCCAACCAGAACGACCCAGAAGCAAGTCAAATCGACCAGCCGGTGACTATCTACCGAGGCGCTATCCAGGTATCAAAGCTCGCAGGCTCCTATTATCTTGTAATATCTGCGATTCACTTTATCAAATGCTGGCGTCTGATTGGCTGAAAGCCAGATTCGCCTCTCGGTACGTCGCCCGCTTGCGGGCCCAGGCGCGGCCACGACCATGATCAGAGAATCTGATTCAGCCACTTCGATAGGCTTGCCGGTGCCCGCGCCACAGAAAAGCCGCAGTTTGGATTGGCTGAAACTTCTGAAAGTGTGGGGTGGGAAATTTGCAAATAATCAGAGTATACGAAATCTTCAATCCAAGCAAAAAGGAAGCGCTCCCTACACTAGATTGCACATTCTGCTGGTGCGCTCGCGCAGGACATCGTGTGCCGCGGATTCGCCTTCCTCATGGCGCATGTGACCGCCTATGTCTTTCTGAAGCAACAGCTGACTCCTGCTGGTTTGAGCAGCCCTGTCGCGAGAAGCGTGCTGGTTGCTGATTTATGCTGAGGGGAACACTTCGGAAGGAAAGGATCTCTGTAGGGTGGACAGGTAGAGCGACGTTGATGTTCGAGGCTTGAAGGCTGGCAAAGGACAAGGAAACAGGTGTGCATTTGAGATCGCTCATGCTGCGTTGATGGAAACAGGTTGAACAGGCGGAACAGCAGGCTAGTATGATGGTAGGAGCGGCAGTAAGCGTTGAGGGTTTGGCAAAGGGTCCTATTGGGGGACTGCATGCACGGGCGAGCTGCCGGGCCTTGACCGATCCTTCTAGCCATGGGGTGGCTGTGAGGGCTCTTGTGAAGAGCGTGAGACCAGTAGGAAGGAAGGCGCGCAAGCAGGGTACAGTCAGCTTAGGAGAGTTTGCAGGGCAGAGGGTTCCACTAGACAGGGAGAGCGGCAAGCGATCGGCTGTACAATGTGTGCATATATCACCTAGGCAGTCACGGAATGGGCCGGACGATGGGGGGTGGGAGGAGCTCTTTCAGGTCCCGGACCCAAGAGAGCAGGGTGGCAGGCTCAAGAATAACTGGGATGTCGTGCTGAATGACGTGCGATACCTGGACTGGCGGGCGAGGCAGGACGTGTATGCAATAAAAGCAGCTCATGACAAGGTCAGCAGGTTTTTGTTGTCATATGCCTTTGCAGAAGGTATGCTTCTCTAGAGGGTGTGCTGACTTTTTTATCGCGCCTGGTTTTGGCATATGGCATGTCATGTCAGCCATGTAGACTCCGTTGAACTCGGAGCTTGGCTTGTAGCACATTTGTATCTTTCAGCTGTTGCTGGCTTTCCTGCCTGCCTTGTCTGCCCTCATTACATCTGCACATATCCTCTGGTTTACAAACAGAAGGTTGGTTTGACGCAATGGGGTTTGCGCTTGTAAGAGAGATACTGGGCCAGCTAATTCAAGTGCGGGTGGAGCGACTCTGGCCAATTCACTAAGATAGGAAGCCAGAGTGCCATGGACGGCAGCATGTGGCTCCCAACAGAGCATTAATTAGATCGAATCTTGCACTCCCCTGCGCATGCACTGCAGATTGAAGCCTTGAAAACATGCGCCGACACTTCAATGTCTGAGCTGCACATGTCAAAGCTGAACTCAAAGTAACGCCAGCTCCCTTAGTAGAAGCGGATCCCAATTGTGGTCTCTGGCATGCGGTATCCGCCTGTTGGTATTCACCTTCCCGCCTGGAATTTTGTGATGGAAGTTGCTTGGAAGTGCACAATGCTGGTAGACAAATGCATCACTACAAAGTATCCTGAAATCTTACAAGTTTGGCAAAGGACACAGATCTGGCTCAGTGCTAGCTCCTTGGGCATGTCAATGTGCGGGGTCTGATGCCAACCGCTTTTGATTGATGAATAGTTGATTATAGGCTTTCAAGAGTTGTTGCCAGCTCCACAGGAGCTGGAAACCTACTACCTACATGGTGACCCGACGCTTGGGGTCTGAATGTGAGAAGACTGCCCTGTACTTTAAGCACATAGGTCACTCTTACGTGGCTTGGAGCTCGCTTGGGATCAGACAGAACCGACGTGCCTCAGTTCCTTGCCAAACCAATGGTTAATGGTTGAAAATGGAGTAGAAAAAGCCAACCTGTGAGAGATGCTGCCCTGGATCGTGGCACTCCTCTTGAGCTACCTTCCGGCAATGAGTCAACCAAGCTCCCTCAGCTTTCTTGTGGGAGGGTACACTCCGATGTCTGAGGGGGATTTGGTCCGTTGGTTTTCACAAGCATAGGGATTAGAGCAAATCATTGCACCTTGGGACACATGGACTATTTTATGAAAAGCGAATTGGCCCCACTCTGCAGGTGGTAGAGACACTCAACCCGGTCGCTCGTGAGCACAAGTCGGTGTCAACTCTGAAGAACCAGCTTGCTGCGCTGCAAGATGAGCTGTCAAAGGCCCATGCACAGGTGAGGAGACAAGCGTTGGGAAAATGTCAAAGGTTGTAAACTGCAAACCGATTCTGCCTGCACTGGCCCAACAGCTTATAGGAGCTGGTTCGGGGAGTCTGTGCAGAGTGTGTGGGCCAAGATTGACGCAGAGCACAAGATGGCTTATCTCGTCTGCTGAGCATGGGTTTAACAGTACCCGCGCAGATTGGTGTGTGTCCAAGATTCAACAACCCTTGCATCCGAACTGGGCCAATCCTTGGGGGCATTGTTCTATTGAGCATGGGGGCTTGGGTTTCACTTGATTCACTGGTTGCAGAGAGAGGGTACCATTTCTGAGGTTCCCTACTCATGATAGAAGAGTCGGCGTCGGACCGATTTCATAATCTGCATTTGCGGCTGTTGTTGCAGCTGAACATTAACGCCTCTTGCCGTGCTCAGAATTGCAGCTGTATTCAGAGCATAGTGATGACATGTCAGCACAAATTGCATGATATTGCCACATTGTTGTGTGCGTGAGGGCTTTCTTATTGAGAGCAAGCAATTCGCCCGTCCAGACCAGGTTATCGTTCCATTTGCTGGGGCTAGGACTTGCTTTAGGTGAGTGCATCTGGCACAGTTGAAAGCTAGGTCATTGACGCTTGGCAGTGAGATTAACCAGATTTGGGAGGAAGGTTAATACTAACCTGGGTTTTTTGTTGGTGCCAGCTACATGTATCGGAGGCGAGGGTCGAGCACACCCTTAGCAAACTCACGGATATGGAGGACAAGCTGATGGAGACGTTGCCCCCCCAGCAGCGGTCACAGGCGCAGACGCAAGAGCTGCCCCGCACGCAACCGGAGGCTAGGGAGATTGCAGAGGAGGTTCAGCAGGAGGTGCGCTCGGGAAGCTTTTGTCACTGTCGGCTTTTGACAACCGTTTCAGCCCGAGTCTTCGGACTGAAAAGATGCCGAGTGAATTGAGAAATATGTACGCATATGTCTGGTGATGGAACTGCGGTTTGAGCTGATTTGTCGCTGCCCGCCGTCGACATCTCGTCTGATCCATGCAGGGTCGGACTGGCGGTTAGCAGCTGATGGCTGCTTGGAATTCAGATGCGGACCATAGGCGCCACGAACTAGATGTCTTTGACATGGACTGGAGTGCAGCCTTTTCTTACTCAGATCCACCTGGAGGCAAATCCTTATGGCCTCATGCAGGACTATGGATGCAGGACCATGTCAATCAGAGTATAGCGAAGTTTGCAAGGCAACTGACTACTATTGGTCGGCCAACTCACGCCTCGCTTTTTGTCGGAGCAGGTGGCTCGGCGGCAACGGCGAGCAGGGCAGAAGAGTTTTCTCGATGTGTCGGGAAAGCCGAAGGTTTCCCCAGCGCTGAAAAACTTCTGGTACCCGGTGGCTTTCTCTGAGAATGTGGACAGTAAGACCATGGTGAGCTCGTCACACCAGAGGCGGATATGTGGCGGTAGAAAACCTTATCGCCTTGGAGAGTTGCAGGCCTCATCTTTTTGAATTCTGCGTCATGTACATTCATGTCGACAGATTTTGGCAAGAAGCATGCAGCGCCTCTGCATCTGGGGCCAAGGCCGAGCAAAGAGCCCCTTTCTTATACAGTACGGACGTAGAGCTCAACAAAACTCGCCTTTTCCTTATGATCACTTTTCTCAGCAGCCTTTGTTTGTCCATTTACAGGTACCAATAGACTGTTTCAACGAGCCTTGGGTCATCTTCCGAGATCAGGACGGAAAAGCGGGGTGTATCAGGGATGAATGCGCGCACCGAGCCTGCCCCCTGTCCTTGGGGGCGCTCGTAGATGGGAAAGTGCAATGTCCATACCATGGTGAGGAGGCTTCTACGAATCTTTCGTTTGGAATGATGCTGTCTCGGTTGTGGATCAGGTTCCCATCGTTTTGCTGCAAGGTTGGTCATCGTAGTGGCCCCCTTTGTGAGTATCAAAAGTTTGATCAAAGGTTGGATTTGTTCCGTGTTATTTTTCCTGGGACTGTTAAAGCAACCTCTAATCTGTCCGCTGCGTGGTTGACCTGCACTTTCCCAATGGAAGCCCCGAAGAGTCCTGAAGTCAAAGAACCGACTCAGAACCCTCTATAACCAAATTCCTGACCCTGTTCTGGAACCCTTTCTGCAGGTTGGGAGTACACCACTTCCGGCGAGTGCACCCACATGCCCTCCACAGTCCAGGCCCCCACCTCTGTCCGCGCCCTCCCTTGCGTTGAGCAAGACGGCATGATCTGGATCTGGCCCGGGGACAAAGTGCCGGAGGCCACCCTCCCTGACCTGAGCCCCCCTTCTGGTTACACCATCCATGCACAGGTAAGGGTTTCTCCCGTTTCTCTCTCGCAATCATTCTTGTTCATGCTTTGACGAGTTGTGTCATTGTTACATGTGGAAAAGGTGTGGGCAGGTATTGATGTGCTCCTTGCTCCTTTGAAAGGAAGGTGCGAACAGCCCCTCGGAGCATTCTGCCGACCATGTTCTGAAAAGCCGTTTCCTGTGCAAGAGCATACCCCAAGTCCTTGCTGGTATGTGTTTGCAATATGACAGCAAAGTCGTCCACACAATGCGAAAAGCCATAAAGACCCGCTCGCCACTGTCCCATCCGAAGCAGGTTTGCAGTACTCTGCGCTTGTTCAATCCCTGAGAACAGCTACTGACGTCAGCCTGCTGTTGTGATTGCAGATCACTCTAGAGGTCCCCGTTGAGCACGGCTTGCTCGTGGAGAACCTGCTGGACCTGGCGCACGCCCCCTTCACCCACACCACCACTTTCGCCAAGGGCTGGCCAGTGCCCAAGTAAGTGCAAACCCCTTGCCGAATTCCAGACTCGGACAAGATGGACCGTCTCAGATGTGCTGTTGAAGTTCGTTTCGATTGGTATATCCCAACCTGGACGATTCAAACCGATCTTCAAACTGGGTGTTTATTCGAAAGTCTTCTTTGATTACATACGTTGACCTTGGTTCTTATGTAACGCCCGCTTAAGGCCTGCATAACTTCTGTTGATAGTGTGACAGTCTGGTCCTCAGATGGGGTAATTCGTTGACTGGCCCTAGATAAAGGAAGGACCAGTATCGCAAACAAAGCGCGCTGAGAGAAGGATTGTAATGCAAGTACGGCTCTTCCCAAACGGTGAACCGATTGCTCCGGGGGTCTCAAGGTTCTTGGATCGCTCAGATTGCCATTTGTCTGAGAGGCCGAGTTTGAGAGGCCGAGTTTATTGCTGTTCAACCAGACAGGGAGAGTTACAACCCCTCCAACTGTGCTAACTTTCTGTCGTGCCTCCTCTTCTGACTGCAGTTCCGTCAAATTCAAGACCGCTGCCGCTGCCGCTTTGAGCGGTTTCTGGGACCCCTATCCGATCGACATGGAGTTCCGCCCCCCCTGCATGGTGTTCTCCACTATTGGGCTCTCGCAGCCTGGGAAGCTCTCCGGCACTAACACGAAAGTGAGCCACAGTCCTGTGTGCTCGAATTTGAAAGTACCGTACTGCTATTTGATTTCGGCAACTTCGACGCCGAAAAATTAATTATGAAACTTTCTATCTTTTCGGCAGACCTAGAGTTACCTGCTAAAACATACCATTATCGACCATTATCGCTCCAAAACATTTCTCGGCGGAATTCGGCAGGGCACATAATTATTTAATTTTTGCCGAAATTACGTAGCAGTACGGTACTTGCCTTTCGCGGTTTTTCTGGCAGGTCTACGGGTCTTGGTGCCATCATTGAGTTGTAGACCCAAAAAAGATTTGAGTACCTTCATCTCATAAGGGGTTAATCGTTCGATATCAGGCGTTGACGAACAGGTGATGTTTGGTTGTTTTAATGAGGGGATCCAGATTTTATGCAAGGGAAGGCTCCTATCTCGGTTCATGCAGTTTTGTTGTGCGCCAAGGCTGGTGTAGACTGCAATTGTGTTTCCCGAACTACAAGTCCGCACATCCATGCTAAAACCGACTTCTTCTTTCTGAAGCAAAATGCCTCGTCTGTTACAAATAACTCAGATCACCAACCGAGGTCCTTCGTATACATCCTTATTGACACCGCCTCCCCTTGCAGGACTGCCCTAACCACTTGCACCAACTCCATGTGTGTGTACCGTCCAAGACGGGCACGACCCGGCTACTGTACCGCATGTCGCTCGACTTTGCCTGGTGGGCGAAGTACGTGCCCTTCATCCACAAGCTGTGGGAGTACATGGCCAACCAGGTGAGCACACACTTTTATTGGTTTCAGGGGGCCGTCTACCCCATGTGGCTTGGAGCGATATCCGTGCATCGACTGCCCGTCGCTTGAACACCGGCCTACATGGCTATCGGGAGGGACTGCGGAAGTTGAATCCCGGGCATCGAGTCTCCGTGTGGGACATGTCCCATGACGTCCTTCCAAACAGAAACGTACTTTGAGTAGCTTGGTTTTGGAGGCGCATGGGGTGCAGGGATTTTGCTCTTTGGCGTAGTACCGTGCCCTTAATAAGCTGGTAAATCGACCCAATGCTGTGAGCACGGGCTTCCGGTTTTTGGTCTGAGCAGGTTGACGGTCAATCCCTGTTATTGCTCTTGGACCAGACAGTAATCCAAACGTTTAGAGTCGTCAACTGCGACTCGACTTGAACTTTGTTCTGTCTGTTCTCGACTGGTTGCATTCATCCATTCTTCTAGTGTCAGCTGTTGTCTTTATTCTTGATTGCTTCACAAAGTCGGCCATTTTGTTAGAGTGCTGACCACTTGCTACTCAACTGCAGGTGTTATCGGAGGACCTCCGGTTGGTAGAGGGCCAGCAGGACCGGATGATTCGAGGGGCAAACGTGTGGAACCATCCAGTTGCTTATGATAAGCTGGGGGTACGCTACCGGCGGTGGAGGCAACAGCAGGAGGATAGCACCAGCCGATCAGAGCATAGCCAGATTGAGGACGATTTTGATTGAACAGAGAACGCCATGCATAGGTCTAGGAAACCATTATTGATTTGTGGTGATAACAAGAGCTCGCTTATCACCCTGTAGAAATGTAGCTCGAAAGACCAAAATCTGGCAGTGTTTGTATTTGAGAGCCAATAAAGTCCTTCAGCCATTAAGCGGCCAGCCAATCTCCACCTGCGCACCCCAATATAATTCCCACTCCATGTGTGCAAAAGGCCTCAGGATACGGTATAACATGCACCTCTTTTAGTAGGGGCGGCCTTGGAGACCCTTTGAATTTATGCCATAATGTTCAGATCGACCGTAGTTGGTCGGATTTGATGCACCGCGGCTTGATGTGTTGTGCAATATGCTAGGACTCGCTCATGTTGCGTGTAAGCTGGTTTGCCCGCGCGGCCCAGGGCCACTCGACGCGGCAACAAGTAGTCACGGGACATATATACTAAATCTGCATCCAGTAAACTTTTATACGAATCATGGCACTGAGAGCCGGAAGCACTATCATTACTCGCGCTTTCCGAAAGTCCCAAGCTGAAGCTAACAGCAAGAATCATGAAACGAGTGAAGTTAGTTAGTCGTTGAGTCGAGGCGGCTCGAGCTGGCCGTTGTATGCATGCAGTGCGAGCAAGAACATAATAGTTGACGACCAAAGTTTAAGATTTGTCGCCAATTTCTGACGGTTGCGTACATATCTGATGCTTGAGCTGGAGCTCGGTCAGTCGCACTGCATGTCACCAATGTGTTGGAATGTATAGGTCTCAAGACCAATCAACATAGAGGTCATGGAGTTGATGCATTTAATTCGATGAAGCCCGAACTCCGGAATTATTGCTTGTTTCTGCGCCATGGGCCCATGGGTGCCTAAGCCTGCGTGTATAGAAAGAAGTGACTGCATGCAACAATTGGCCCTTGAAAGACTAAGCTTGGCCATTGGCCACATGGTCGGACCTAGCCCGCTGCGGCCAAGAGGTTAGGCGCAACCCACATGCATGCATGTACGAATACCCCATATATCCAAGTGCCGGTACCACGCAACTTTCGGCGTGCCAATTAACCACAATCTCATGCGCCACAGGCTGTTGCAATAAGATGTACTATACCCCATCCACCGGATTATACTAATCAATTATTGTCTAAGATAGTCCCTAACGCAATCAACAACACAATTTCGTCAACATGAAGCTGTCCTTCTAAAACCTTCTACTAAGGACGCAATCCACACTAGTCCGTCAAACAGCTATACCTCTGGACGCTCACTCTCGAACACCCTGCAAACTGTCGTCGCTAACCGCGCCTACTCTGTTCACTTCCAAGCATCACCTTTTCAATGGATCGAAGGAACCCAAACCGGTCGAGCGGCGACTTTCTACAGATTGAAACAAACGCCTCAAATCTTGGGCTCAACACTTAAGCTGCATCAATTCTCGCTTACCGTACTACAGTCTTTCCTAACTACCTATGTACCACGTTTAAATCAACGTATCTGAGCTGCCATGTCAGGACGTTCACGTGTTCGCACCTTTGTCAATTTCCTCGACGACTGGAACGTAAGCCACGGGAACGTAGACCTCTCGCAATTCCTTATGCGGCCAGCTTGTCCGCACCATTCGGACAGAGCATTCTGTCCGTTCAACCCTGCAACCAAAGAAAGCAGGCATTACTTGAGCTTGTCACAACCGGTTCATGCCAAACGGCTCCGGACTGCAAGAACCAGCTCCTGTTCTTAGCAAACCGGCCTCGAACCGGGGCCAGCTCCGGTTCGTCCGCCACTTTTCCGGAGCGGAACGCCCCGGTTCGTCCCCGGTTCCCCTCCGGTTTGAAGCCAAGGCGCCCTGTGAAGACTGACAGAGTTTACAACCCTAATCGGTGATTCCTAGGATACACAGCATTCTGTCAAGAATAACCGCCAAGTTGACCCCATTTCAATTCAAGCTGGTGGCAGAACTACGTCTGAGCCGTTAGATCACCCTTTGCAATTATCGCACATCGCACATTCTGCCGCCAGGTTTGACGGATCACGCAGCAGTGAACAAGCGGTCAAACTGAAAGTCCAGGTTCGATACAATATCCTTGCGAAAGAATCCCAGGCCGCCACTGGTTTTCAAATTAAATTTCAAACTGAGGACTGGTTACCATGGGGGAATCACAGGAGATCCTTCTGAAACCAGGTGTTAAGGTCCAACGAATTTTTCGGTTCTGAAAGAGAGCATCTTCCCACGTGCGTCCCTGGCGACACGCAGCTTTTGGAGCGACGAAACGGATCAATGACTGTCGCCGCCGTTTGCAAGCACGTGCCAATGTGAGCGACAATCAAAACGGAGCCTCCGCTACGTGGTCGCCTACGGACTAGCTTCCCAGACACCCTCTTACTAGGGTTCGGTATAACCCGGCCGCCTGACCAAGACTGACTTGACCCGAACGTTACATTTGGTCCAATTCGCAAAGCGTGTCGCGACAGAAACGTGTGCTGCATCCAGCTCATGGACAAGTCCAGGATTTCTGGAAATGGATGCACCCTATCAGAACAGCACACGTTCTGCGTACTGGGTTACGTTTCGGAATTGGCTCATGCAATTCAGCTCGGGTCACGCGGCGCAGGTTTAGAAAAACTGAGGGTGAGAACGAAGTCCCGGTCTGCTAAAGATGCCCCGCCACCTCAACCAAGGTGTGACACACTGTTGAAGGAGATGTGAAATCGGCGGGGTTAGCCGTAAAAGCACAGCCCAACTCCGAGAAACGCCTGGAGGAAGCAAAACATTCGGTGCTCAAACTGACTACGTATCCATGACTTTCGTGCGTTAACCACCGTTTAGTGCTTCAGGATTTACCCGCAATCCAAAAATATCGCGTTATCGGCCACGGACACCACGCTTCCGCTGAAAGGTGACAAGTTACGAAAGCAATAATACCAGAAAGGTAAGGAAGCCTGGCGGACGTCGCTTATGAAGGCACGTACCGTATCCTATCGTCCTCGAGCGCCCGTATCAGGTCCGCGTTGCCCCTACGGACAGCGATTGTCCGGGCACACTCCGAGTTGTCCGCTATCTCGTACTGCCTGAAGACAAAAAAGAAGCCGAGAACAACTCAGCTCAGCCCGAACAACTTGTTTGATGGTCGTGAAGAGTACCAAAAGGTAATTTATACGACCACCAAAATACCATCAAAGTACCCTCAAAGTACCATCAGAAAGGTACTTTTTACGACCATCAAAGTACCGTCAAAGTACCGTCAAAGTACCATCAAAGTACCATCAAAATACCATCAAAGTACCAGCAAAGTACTATCAAAGGACCTCTTGCACGAAGTCAAACCTCGAACTACAAACGCCCAGCTTCCATTAGCCCTGTTGATGAAGGAAAGGGAACCGGCAATCTGAGACAAGTCCCCCTCACCTAACGTCGTAATCCCGGGCCCGTCTCAGCAACAAATAAGGCCGGTCCAGCGGTCGGTTGAAGGCGGTCAGCGGTTGGATCTGAGAGGCGATGCTTGCGATGGCGGCGAAAGACGGGGGCTCGTTCTGCAAACGGGAGGCCAATCGCTCGTTTGATGGCGGAATGGCGAGAAGATTAGACTAGATTGTCTGCAATTATATGTGTGGCCTTGTGCACGATTCCCGCGAAAATTTGAGGATCCCAGCGCACACGGTTTGTTTACTACGTCAGAATCCTAAGACAATCTTTTCTTCAAGGAAGAAACAGAAAAAGGAGCGAGAAGAGCTTTGAAACGACCGTGGATAACCAAAGCGTGAACGTTGCTACGTACTTGCTTGCCTCCCAGGTTATCCCAGTAGTCGTAGTGGCTCGTCAGCTTCGCTTGCTGAAGATCGACTCCGAACTTTGACACGCCTGTGAAGAACACCACTGGCCGCCTGGCGACGAAGAAAAAGTAAGAACACATAAGAATGCAAACCAGGATTGGCAAGGGGGATCAATCTGCGGGCAATCAAAGCTCGTGACATTGAAAGGCCGTCTTCGGAGGCGGCTGCCTCCTGAGGCGTTTGTAGCACTACTGCCAGCTGTCATCTTTCATTGCGTTCGGTTAAATTTGGTCGAGTGTTGACTTTCGGTGCGTCGAGCCAGAAGGCTGCAGCCGACTTTAGAGAAGAGGCTGCACTTTCTGAACGGGATGGCATCGATGTTACAGTACAAACGCCCATGCCCGCTTCAAAAACTGCCCTTCATCAAGGGCATGTCGTCGAACCAGTCCACACATGAGAGGATTTTGTCACTTGAAATTGCGGTAGATGTTTCCAGAAGCGGCATACCACTTGTATCACTCTCTTCGAGTTCCAATCATTACGCCCTCCTTGGGAAGACCCCTCAAGACCAATCTCTATCCCGAAGCGTCAGATCCCTCACCGTAAGAAAACCCGTCAATCAGCAGCAACCTCAAACTGCTCCACAAGCGAAAGCCCTCAAGAATGCTCTGGGCGACGAAGATTTCTTTTCCATTTGGATGAGTCCAGACGAAATGTTTGAAGCCCTCACCAAGGCAGAAACCTCGCTGGTAGCGCAAACGTCCACCGCGCCACCACCTCATCTCTGCCTGCCGCAGCGATATCGTGGAGGATAAACTGGCCCCCAGCAAACAATAGGCGCAGGAAGAAGACGTTTAGCTCAAAGAGGCGGACTCCCCGGATGCTGATCAAGGGGTCTCTGAAATGCACCTGGCAAGGAAGGGGTGTTCGATTCAAAGAGCAGGCGAGGCCCACACTCTAAGCCTTGAGGCCATTCAAGTCAAGGCAGAAATAGAGCTGCTTTTGAGAAACGGAGTTGAGTGCGTTAGCTGCAAATTGCCTGAGATTAAAGCAGTGTAGCTGTAGTGAGGCATATCGAAGGAAACTGGAGGAGGAGCTAATTGGGGGTAACTGGAGAAAGACAGTCCAGGGACTACAGAATGAAGGGTGAGGGGCTCTGGTTTTGCACTTAGGCACTCTTAACTGCCTCCAGAAGGGTCCCACTTGCAGACTGCAGCATGTGTGGCCTACATGCTGGCAACCAAGAGCACGTCACGGTAGAACCACTGGTGCCGCTAGCGTAGCAATTCATCTTATGGAGCCCCTGCCAAAGCCCCTATCAGCAAGGGTTCAGCAGAATCTGGCAGAGTCTTTGAAAATCCACAATGCTCAACAGTACAACGCAGGAGCATCAAACGACTCGAGGCCACAGAAGCTCGCATTGCTCCCTATGCCAACTTCCGACATTCAGCTAGCAGAACTAAATCTTGATTAAAGACGATATCCTCAAATACGCTCATATACTAGCAAAACCATTCAGCAAAAGACATTGCTGAAAGGTGTCCTGACTTAAGCAAGCTGCAGCTACGCCCAACGGCTGTTGATGCGTACAGCACATTACTCACGTCCTTTGCATAGACCGCAGTCGAGAGCCCCTCCTCCGCAAAGAATTTTGGCAGCTCCACCCTCAGAAACTCCGCCACAAACTGGACGGCTGGATGCACCCCCCCCCACGGCTGCTCGGCCGGCAGCTGCGCATCCCCCACCTCCACATCGCTATCATATCCAGTCCCGTCTTCGACCCCCCTGGAAACCCTAATTTCGACAGACCCAGGTGCACCTGTGGTTGCCCCCCGGTCGACAGCTGTGCTCTTTGGTGGCCGCAACCTGGCTCTCCTCAAAACAGGTTTGCTAGCAGGCGTTATTGCCTCCGCATTGCTGGTGGAAGCTCTGACTGAGGGAAAACGTGGATCTGGGCCCTTTGGAAGAGGGGAACAAGAAGCAAGATTCTGGTGTCTCTTCTGTGTAGCCAAGACCGCAAATGAGTCCCTGCGCCTGCATGCAGCACAAACAGGTGCTCTTCTTGCTATTGTGTTGAACACGTCCCATCGCGGAAGCGGGTCCCCACCAGACTGGTAAACGGCCTGACGCAGTTCTTGTGTAAGCATTGCCGAGGATTGGGCGCTCCGAGATGAAGCCATGCTGTGCATCTTAACCACGGGAAATGGCTCCCTGCAGCACACCTGAGTCGCTTGGAATCCCCTGCTTTTGCAAGGAAAACAAGCGGGCTGATCTAGGACCTACGGTATCTTGTCCACTGCTGTTGCATCTGTTCTTATGCCTCAGCGGCACAATCCAGAGCAGTACTGCTCACGAGGGACGTGTGCCATTGGTTTACTGACCTGGCAACTTTCGTGATCGACACGTGGCGTAACTCTCACCAGAGGGATCCCTGCGCGAAGAAACAGGGCCAGGCAAATGCTGCCAGATTGAAGCAGAGAAAGGCAGAGTTCGATCAGCACAGTTGGCAATATGACTGGATAGCGACGAGGCGCACATACCGTATGAGACGAGACAAAGCGTTCAGTGGTTCTATACAGTGGCAGAAGCGGTAGCTACCGCTTTCCTGGTTTACAATCGACTCATCATTGACCGCGTGTGCAGGCACGAGAAGGCATGGCAAGAGTGCAAGGGGAAGGGTTATCTGAATTAACTCGGCCCGATTAAGTCAACTACCTATAAGCCTCTAATTGATAAGTCAATCACACCGATGAGAAGCTTGTCTATGAAGCTCGTAAGAATCATCATCATATATCTAAAGCATGCCCCCATCCCCATACGTATTGGCACAACCTTCAAGAAAATGCTGTAGGATCTTATACATCATCGGAACTAGTTCTTATACATTTGGCGAAAGCTCAAGACCTTGCTATATTCCGCAGCTCCCACTTATGAAATCCATGCAGCCAACTCTGTTGAGTTGACTCCATGTCCGACGGTCCGATGCGCGGCCACATGCAATGCAATAAATGAAAGCCTGCTCTCCAAAGCTGCGCTGCAATACATGTTCAAGCACAATTAACCGCGTCTGTTGCAAGGTCCCCGGCTCGCCATTCAAAAGTGTCCAAACATCGTTTATTGGCCTGAATGGCGACGATGGAGGCCGGTACCCAATCTAATATTGATATACCATACTGCTACATTAGAAAGCCTGCCCGGTGACATATACCTATCCTATGTCGATGTCTTTTGGAAGTCGTTTGGTTTTGCCCGCAGTACCGTACTCCGACGAACAGCCGAACTTTTCTGGTGCATGTCTGATGTCTTTGTTGAGGACCATGTATAATATTTCCGGATGGCTAGCGAGATCGATTCTCAAAACCTCGGGCTGTTTGCAGAGTCGCAAAAGAATGAAGTCGGGAGCCACGGCAACAGGTTCTTCAGATTATCCGAGAAGACTGCATCTGCGGCTTCCCCGCAACTGCAACATGATGAACTACACCGCACAAGTCACCATAAATAGATATGCTTCTGGCTAGCCCCCAACTATTTACACCCTTACTTAACGCGTAAAGAGGTCCTGCGGACCTTTCCTTTCCTTAATCATCAACACGTTTTTGCAGACCCTTAGGAGGTTGCAATAATGTAATGCAGTTTTTCGCGGCCCCCTCCCTTTCTAGGATGCCCCACGTGCCGCTTGGCCACCGCTTGCAGCCACGTCAGCTTGACGCCATCACCTTCGCCTCAAACCCATTCGTTCGTCCCTCGTTGAGGCGCACTTTCGACGGCCGCTAACACCCAGTCGACCGAAGCGGAGGCACAATAGACCGCCGCCCATATGCGGATCCGCAACTCAAACGTCCATCCTCTTCCCCTCAAACGCTCCTCTTCTGAAACCCTTCCTCTTGACGACGTGTCCATAAGTCAGCCGGTCCTCCATCCCTTCCCTCCCTCCAACCCCCGTATTCAACACGGTTTCACTTGCCCCCCCCGAAGCAGGCCCCGAACAGCTTCTGCAGCGGGGCCCGGGTATCCTTCTCCTCCCCCAGCCCCCGGTCAATCCGGTCTAGTTCTTTGATGACGTCCGCGAAATCCGGGCGCCTCGACGCCTCCTGGTCCCAGCAGCGCCGCATAAGCGCGCCCAGCTCTTTTGGGACGTACTCGGGGATGCGCGGGCGGAGGCCCTGTGGACAGAAACGTGGAGACTTGCTAGTCAGGGCTCGAGTCTGCGTGAATGCGGTTTTCAACTTTACCCCGCCTGTGGACGAGGCCCTGAGAACGAGATGTGGGGGGCTCTGATGAATCCAAGAAGCAGATTGAATCAGTCGCACATGGGCTCGAGTTGCCGCTCTTCAACCGGAGACAAGACAGCACCCTCAGCAGAGGCGCCTTGAAATAATTCTGGTCCCTAGATTCCCAGAGAACGAATTTGGATACCCAACAGTACGATCGCAACACGAAACTGTCATCCCTACTAAAAGTCTGTGATGCCCCACTCCAGCACAGAAAGTGTGCATGTTATGTGCCCACCTTGTTGACGACCTGGTAGGCTAGCTGCAGCATGGTGAGCTCGCGGAAAGGGTGATCCCCCGTGCACAGCTCCCACAGCACGATCCCAAACGAGTACACGTCCACTTTCTTCGTATACGGCTGGTGGTCGATGATCTGCAAGTTCCACATGGAATCAGTTCATGCGATGACGACGTCATGCGTGACGCTGTGAGATTGCGGTCAAAACTCTCGGGCACGGCCGCTACTCAACACTCCGACGATAACTAGTTGATTTGGCCAGCATTCGCTGCGAGTTGCAGCGCAGAAGAACGAATCCAAGCCGTCGGAAGGAGGCGCGCATGGCTAGGGGTCAAAGCTCTGAAGACGCGACAGCTGTCTGATCAGCACAACATTTGAGCTAGTTAAAGTTTCCAGTCAAGTCGCGAGTGCCTGAATGCAGCTAGAAGCGCTGGCTATAGGCCTCAAAGATATGACCCTGTGCACGGCAATCAAAAGCCAATGATCGTTCGAGTCTCGGACGGCCGTCCTAATTTGAAGCTTCCAATTTGGCTGGCAGGCAAGGTCCGAACACCTTTTCTGGCATCAACCAACACACTTGCGGAACCTGAAAGAGCCACAGTGGACCGAAACGCGGAACAGTACGTACCTCGGGCGCCATCCACCGGACGGTCCCGGTTTCGCTGGTCATGTCCACAGGGTTCGCCGCCTCGATGCGCGCCACGCCAAAGTCCGCGATCTTGACGTTTTTGTGCGAGTCCAAGAGCAGGTTGTCGCTTTTGATGTCCCGATGTACGATCCCTTGACTGTGGAGGTACCTGCGTATCAGAGGACGACACGTGTCAGTGGCACAAGGTCTGGGCTTCTGTCACAAGCTAGGAGATTGCGAAGCTTGAAGTGATGATGGACTGGGTTTGCAAACCATGGAAAGAAGGTTGCTAGTGCCATTGCACTGCTTCCCGCAGACTTTCAGTAGGCTCCTTCTCGGAGTCCCGTGACATACCGCTTTTTCGCATTTCGTGCACTTCAGGTGGCGTACTACTCAAGTACAAGGGACTCCCAAGGGCAATCTTTGCGCAATGGTTGAAGCGGCAGAGAGGCTTACTAAAAACCCTACATGCGCGCGGTGTTCAGAGCGGGGGTTCCGTGGAGAGATTGATTCAAAAACAGGAAACAAACAGCAACAAAGCACGCCCTCAAGGAAGTCCCAGGCCGACGGCAGAGCGCTTACGTGACGAAGAATTCCCGAAGGATATGAAACAGAATGGCAAAAACGTGACGAACAGGGGTAAACATAGTGAAAGAAGAACCTACTCGAGCCCTGACGCGATACCCCGCGCGATGCTGACCACGACCTTCCAGGGGTGTCGCCGCTGCTTCTTGAGCAGGTCCTTGATGGTCCCCCCCGAAAGATATTCCGTCACGATCGCCCAGACAGGCGCGCCCGGCTTCTGTCCTTCGACGCCCTTCACCGCTGTCTTCACAGTGCCGGCGGAGGCGCCGTAGAACTGCAGGGGTGACGAGATGTTTAAGATGCAAACTGTTGAAGCTCAAGATTGAGTCTGGAAATCTTAATTTATGGGGTTCAGAAACGACAAATCTGCAAGAATCTTGTATCTCAACAATGAAGTCCAGACTCTTAGTATTGGAAGTGGGGAGTATCACAAACAGTTGCGGAGCACACGCGGAGTGCCTCCCTGTTACAATATTGGTTGCCTGTACGCCTTGGTGCAGCAGACATTCTCGATGATCATTGATAATCAACAGTCACCAATATCCTGCAGTCAGACTTACCGTCAGTTTGTGTGAACATTCAGCCAAAAATGTGACTATTTGCACCAATCCCATGCCGTAAAGGACGACCTCCAAACGAAATTAAGCCGGATTCATCGTTCATTCACTGAACTCAAACATGGTTCGAGCAAACGTTTACGGCCCCCGCGCTCAGGTCGCGTCTCCTAACCAAGTCCAGCTCTATCTTCAGGCTCGCAAATGCTTGAAACAGGCTAAGCCCATACAATCTGGCTAGCTGCCCTTCATCAGCTTTGGCGCCCAACATCTGACTGACTGCTATAGAAGCTAGGAAACTGAATAACTCCATACCTGCACAATGTGCCTCAGCCTGTGTCAGACTACGACCTCGCGTCAAAATCTTCTCACCAGCTAACTCAAAACTTGATTGTGTCAAAACCCTGCTTGTTGGCCCCTTGTTTGAGCAGCTAAAGCGACGTATTCAAAATGCAAACACCTGCCCCTTTTGAGAATCGGGTCGCACGTCCTCCAAAACCCTGAAGTATCAAAGCTGGCGCTCACCTGTACAATGTTGGGATGACTCAGCCCGTGCCACACCCCCACCTCGCTCTGGAAGCTGTCCGCCAGCTCCTTCATCACAGCGTCCGAAACTTCGGACGGTGGGTTAAGGATCTTAACCGCAACCTCCTTCTCCCGGTACCGCCCATAGTACACGGACCCAAATGCCCCCGACGCAATCAGATTCATGCACATCACCGCATCGAGATCAATATTCCAGGCTTTCCCTAACCCAAGAACCTGAACCCCATTCTCGGCAGGCCCTGTTTCAAGGTGTGCGCGCCGGTCGAGAGTGGACAGGGATGCGAGGTCTGCTCTGACAAGGCCTTGAGGGGCCAGTTCTCCTTCCCCTTTTGCTGGGCCGTCCCGGGGGGAGATGATGAAGTCCCCGGCAAATGCAGGAAGGGACTTCGCTGACAGTGCGGTGAGATTGGTGTCTCGTTTTAGACCATTGTCCTTTCGGGCAGAAGGGATGACACTAGTGGGGCTGGGCTCACGGTCAGGAGACATGGCGGCTATTGAAGCGGTCTGAGCACTTCCCTGCTTATCCCCTTCTCAATTGACTACAGTTTATAGGCTTGCTTTGCTGGGGCCTGCTGGATCCTGCTCCTTTGTTGACTGGCTTTCTGGAAGCAACAATTCCTGTATGCAGACCCTCTAGCGAACTTTGGCGCCCAATCTGGGGGATGTCAAGCTGAGTGTTCAAGCTGAGTGTGGAACTTTCCAATCTGCTTACATTGAATGCTCAGTTGCTGGGGCGGCAGAAGGATGGAGTTGCACTTTCCTAGCCGCAGGAGGCATTGAAAAGAGAGCGGGAAACATTCTAGCTTCAATCCCCATTCCCCATCGATTCCCCTCGATTCTTGATGCTACCATGCCAGCATCACAACACCGCCAAGGTGCGCGATCCCGATTTGCTAGTGCCAGATGTGGAGCGAGCTCAGCGCAGGGCGTAGGTCAGGGCATCACCAGAGGTGTTGTTTCCCTTCTCGAATACTGCAGTGATGAAGAAGCATAACTTGAGAGAGCGGCAGAGATTTTAGTTGGTCACAAATGCTGAAATTCAGCGAGATTTTTCTGAGTACTGAATTCCATAATCCGATTCAAGCTCTAGAGTACCAAACTTGGCGAACAGGCCTTCCACAGAAGCAACTCCGTCTGACATTGGGGTGTCACTTTGATGCTACAGGATGGAAGAAAGTGGTTGCCTAAAAACGATGTTCGGGTAGAGATCTCAGTCCCTTGCTGAAAATACAAAAACAATATCTCTCGCTGGGGGTCACATTACTTACTGATCCCACAACCTGCTGGAAGCTAAATAGTGCAACAGAGCGTTTGCTGCTAAGTTGTTGCCCATCTCAAGCCTAGACAGAATGCTTTTCAAATGTCAACAGACCCCTGCGGACGTTCATTAGCAACACGGATGGCTTTTTATTATGGTAAACCTGCCATGGCCACTTGAACTTGCAAACAAATGTAGCATGTGCAACACTTTGAATGCTCTTGACGCTGCCGACTTGTAGATGAGCACAAAGTTGACCCCTTTCTCGCCAGCGTTCATTAGGATGCCACATCTCTACGTTTATTGCAAGTGCAACCACCAAAAGACTTCCTGCCCCTTCTCATTCGAGGCCTTCTAGAAAAGCGATTGCAACACACTTCAGACTAGAAGGTTCCAAAGCTTTCCGTGAAGCTTGATGTGACCAAAGAGAGACTTATGAATCATTTTGCTAACTGCACAGCAGACGTCTGCGCACCTTACCACCGAGGGGTTTGTTCCAGCTGGACCTCCCATCGGCTTTGGAGATTCTGCTGCCTGAAAGTTGAAGTCTTATGGGGATGAAGGCGCAACTAGTGAAGCCATTGGCATGGAGTCTTATAATTGACTGCGTTGGATTTGTCACGCAAACCTTCCTCCGGTTCCAACTTCAACTTCCACGGGTCCGTTCCACGAAGGTGCCAGGAAACGGGCAGCCACCAAAATGCAGAGTTTCTCAAAGATCAAATGCTCCTGATTCCTGAATCCTGGTTCCTGCAGAAATTCCAAAAGGAAGGAAGACTGTAGTCTTTGATGTAGGTATCCAGAGCCTCGGCTGCGTTCAAAAGTGCATTATGCATGCGTTTTTAGGGCAAAACGGACAATGCAGCCGAAATTCCCGTCGGAAACGGATGCGGACGCAGGATAAAAGCTTACGCGTACATTTTAGTGCATGGGAGCTTTTTCAACCCGGAACCGCCAACAAGCAATATGATCGGGCACTCCCAACCTGAGCTGTACTTTTGAGGGTTAGTCCCGACTCCCCTGCCTGTGACTGACCGTCACCAGGTGGCTAGCCGCTAGGTACCAAGTAAACCGCGATCTGCAACCCCGGAAAAACTCAAAAGCTGCCCGGTTGATAAAACGGAACCTGATGTCCAACCCGAGTCTCGAAAGTTCGTTCGGACGGTTGGTACGGTCGGTTTGAAATTAAGGCCGTCCGAAGATGCAACGTCATCAACCGGTCACTTCCAGCAGTCGCTTGTGACCGAGAAATTCAGCGACAGAGGAGCAGAGCGGCAGGCTTCCGTGTCGCTCCACGTCGTCAGGGTTCACACCGGGGCCTCTCACCGGATGTGTGGTCGGATGAGTTGTCAGGCTTTCCGGCGCCTCGACTTCCGACCGGAATGTGTGACATTCTGACATCGTACCGGCAGGCCGCAGTACTGCACTGGCCCATCACAGCCAGTGGATCAGGCCCCTGTTCGGGCGCCTGCCTGTGACTGCTGTAAGCTTCTGGCACCATGCCCTCACCGAAGCTTGTTGCCTGGCCTGTTGCGAGCTTGTCCGGCAGATCATGGTCTCTGCATATATAAATGTACGATGCTGGCAGAAGAACTGTGCAGCCTTCCCAAGCAACCGACCAGGACACCAAACACTGCCTAGCTAATGCAACTAGAGGCAACCAGTTTTCGCCGGACGGTGGCAGGCATCAGGTCTGCACATGTTGGATGCGTCTCTAGACTTTGACAAGAGCATAGGTGCTTCGAGACTTCAGGTTACATGAGACGATAACGATCGATGATGCATGCTTGTGAATGGCTAGATACATCCGATCCACGAGTACACTTGCGTGTCATGATCATGATCATACGTGCATTGTGATTGGTTACTGCAGGTGCCTTGAAGCTCCAGCTAAGCAAGGAAGCTTCCAGGACTCTCGCTTCAAGTACGTAATGAGCTCGACGACTCGAGCACTATGCAAGACGCCCTACATATCAAATCAGCGTGTCACCAAAGCGTGCATAGAGCTGGGACTTATCAGTACATTGAAGCGAATCATATTGATCACAGCCTGTCTTTCTGTCTCTCAGCTCCTTTGAGAGTTTTCGACTCGAAAATTTACAACATACAGGATTTTCGGCCTGACAAGCTTCGAGTCTGAGGGCTTCAAATCCCCGTTCCAATGAGGTTGGAGACGTCCTTCCAGAAAAATTTATCGGCCTTGAAGCTCAAACGCAAAAACTTTCTCGTTCCATTTCGTTTAACAGTTTGCCCCAACCAGGAGCTTTGATGCAAACCCCAAAAAGATTTTGAAACATAGACGCAGAAAAAGTGTTCGGGACATGACAATTCAAGAACAACAAAAGCCACCATGAGTTTCGCTTAGAGGCGTAGCGCAATCTCGCAGACGGACGCTCCAACACCTTTTGACCGTTTGACTTTGACCAGACATAAACATTCGTTTGTAGCTGCACGTCGCCCTAGACTCCGACTCGTCCCATCTTTCCTTATCATCTGAGATAGCTGGAACTAGCAGACTTACTGATTGCCAATTAAACGCAAAGCAGATCTCATGCAGTTGAGTTACAGAGCCATGAAACGTACCAGAAGACGGGCTCGTGCTCAGTTAGGACTAAAAGTTCCTAGAAACTGTTCAACGCCTTTGTTAAGGCCGCCCAGTCCTCCAACACCTGTGCAGAAAAGGATCCTCTCTGTCTTGTTGATTGTTAAAAGCAAAAGGTTCAAACTGCAGAATCTCTCGGATGAAGGGCTTTGGGAACCCTTGACCTTACGGAGAAATTCAGCTATATAGAGAGGGCGTTGACATTTCCGTTCGTCAGCACGTAGATAAAGTCGGGGCTTCACAAAGCTGAGATTGACACCCGCATCAGCATTTCAAGCACATGTAATCGTCTGGAAACTCCGAAGTTGCTAACCCTTGAGGATTGTTCAGGATTTCTTTTCCGGGGCAACAAATCGACAATCTGGTTTGGAAAGTCAGTTTGAGAGGTCGTACCTTGTTACGATAGCGGAGAACGGACATCTGCGCCTCAAGTTAGGCGGGAACTGCATTGCGCAAGACGGCCGTGTTAGAAAACGGGGGACTTGTGTCTGATGAGCGAAAGTTTTTGAGTTTCCGGATGCAGCGGATGAGGAGAATTACGCAAAGGCACAGCGAAAGACGTAGACGTAGCTTGCTCTGCCAATCTTCTTGTTGTGAAACTGAAGCTGGTGCTGATGTGTTTGATATTTCCAATGAAAAAGGACCGTCAGAGAGCTCGGAATGTAGGTTTTCATGGAGAATCCAACGGCGAAGACTTTCGGCGTGCTATCTCTGGCCAAGTGAAAATTCTGCCTAGTCCGTTCGTCAAGTCGTAAGCACTAAAGATTAAGCGTTACTTGGTGAGACATGAGGCCTCAAGCAGGACTTCGTTTAATGTCAAAACGTAAAGACTTGTGTTCAAATGCCCTGATCCGTCAGAAGCAACTGAACAGACGAACTCACTGGCCCGGAATCCTCTCCTTGATTCAAAGCAGAAAACGGGGAAATCCTTTCTTAGAAAAGCCCATCGAACACGTTGAAAGGCCATCCGTGCAGTCAGTGAGGCGCTCAAACAGTAAACAAGAACAGTGCAGCAAAACCTCACCCTCCGATCCGTCCTCCCAAGCAAGTCCCTCGTCCTCAGCCGTCGTCTCAGGCTGTTTCTCGGTGAAGAAGGTGACCGCCCGCATTCTGCGGGGTCGAGCCAAGAACAGCACCAAAAAGTTCTGCCCACCCTCGAGGGCCTCCCAGTACAGCTTCCCGACGTGAGCGACTAATGACGCAAGGGAGAGCACAATGGAGGGCAGGAAAATCGCCCGGTCGATGTAGATACGCGTCCCCCGGGAGCTGCCCTGTACGTACAGCACTGACTGGAAGATAGACTGGGGGAGTGACCGGAGGAGATTGTCCAGGTGCTGGCGCGAGGACATGTACTCCTCCATGCCCACGAGCGCTGCAAATGAATGAGATGGGGACTGAACTTCAGCTCACAGTGCGACTCCGCTCACTCGAAGAAGTCCTGACCCTTTTGAGCAGTTGAGAAACATGTGGGAAGGCGTCCGATCAGAGATGAACGCTTCGTGGTCAAGATGCGGTTATCTCAAGTAGTGAGAAGCAGAGACACAAGTATGGAAAAAAACGAGAAACTCAACATCTGTCCGGCAACAAACGGGATGATTGGACAGTGCTCATCTCTAAGTTTCTCAATCTTACGTCCACTGACTCCTACTACGGCTGACCCTCTGCAACAAACGAAGCACTGCCATGTAATCCAAGACGTCAGGCGCTTGGCACCTCCTCAAACAGTCCGTTACGAAAATCTAACGTGGATAAGATCCGTCAGTGAACCTGCTCTAGAAAACGCCGTAAAGACAGTGAAAGATCACGAAAATACATTCCAAAGCTATACCGGAATCCGTGACGAGCCCTGCTTTCAATCCGTGACGAGCCCTGCTTTTAATCCGTGACGAGCCCTGCTTTTAATCTCTCATTCCTCCAATGGTGGCGCGACTCCAGGCCAGAATCCGGCTCTTAGGAACAGTGTCCGTCAAGCCGTGTTCGATCCAAACGGCGACAACTTTTTGGGAAACAACGCGCAACATTCCTGCATTGCTGACAAGCCAACCGAAGGAACAGCTTAACATTACCCTGATCTCCTCTGAACTGATCCTACTTACAGACGGGGTGCAGAACGGTAGGTCGAAGCCGCCCCCCTTTCAAGCTCAGCGCGACAAAACATTCTTCTCACCGTCTGGCTCGCCATAAAGGTCAAGTGTTGCCCGCGCAAGACACCCGCAGCCCGCGGCGATTCCCAGAGCGTCCAACATGGGAAAGCGCAGGATGGCGAGCGGCCAGAGGTAGAGCGGCTTCAGCCAGCGCCACCCCTTGAATAGGGGCGCGCTCGCGAACTGGGTCCTCCGTGCCCACCGTTTGCCGCCAAGAATGTGAGGCGGCCACATCGAAACGGAACCCGGGGGGGCAGAACGGCAGGCCGAAGACCCCCCCTCCGACGGCCCAGGCGTCCGCCGCGAAGAGGCCGGCAACTAGGAACGGCGCGACGATGGACGGGAGCAGGACGTTGCGCGGCCACGCGCCCCACACTTGGCGCAAGACCGTGACGTCAGTGTACAGGTCCACGTAGGGCAGGAGTGACGTCACGACGCCCCACAGATATAGCGCGGCCGCGCTCGCGGCCGCGAGCCTCGGGCGCTTGTCGAGCCAAGAGCCCCCCCCGCCGCGCCCGCGGATCAGGCACTGCGCGAGCGTACACGCGACAAGCACGAGCGCGAGGGCCGCGGCAAACGCCCCCCAGGCGACGGTCACGGTGAGACGCGCGTCGGGGTTCCGGCAGAGGTTTCCGTTCTGGACCCCGGTGAAGGAGACCCCGGTGTAGGTTAGACTCCCCGGACCCAGATCGATCTTGTCCAGAAAGGCGCTGTCGTTGAACAGGTAGATGCCCTGGGAGTTTGTGAGGTAGGGGGGCAACGGCCGGCCGTCGGGGGTCGTCGGGGAGACGATGACCGGGGAATCCCCCCGAACGAAAACGGAGATCTTGTTGAGGCAGATCTCTTGGCGGGTTCTCTGCGATAAGCTCGCCCCGGTGCCGATAATGTCGACCACGCACCCCTCTTTGCACCCCGCCCAAAACCTGATGTCGATCAACCGGGGGGCCGCCCCGACCAGGGTTACCAGCTTGCACCCTGCAGGAACGTGCGACAGGTCGACGGTTGACACTGTCGGCTCGCTCACCCCGAGTCGCAGGCTCGTAAGATTGGTGGCGTTAAGTAGGTAGCGGGGAACCGGGTAGTCGAAACCAACGAGTCTCCGGGTTGTGAGGAAGTCGGGGGGGGGTGCACCGTTTAGGCTGTTCTCACTCAGGTCCAGGTTGTCAAACAGGGTACAGTTTCTGGTGAAGGACTGGGGGAGCTCTCCGGTTATATTGTTGAAGCTGAGGTCGACGGTCGGGATGCAGAGGTCGTCTGGGAGGGGGCCCGAGAGCTGGTTGTGGGAGAGGTCGAGAAGCTCGGGACCAGCCCACCGGTATGCTATTGTAGTCTTGAGCCTGGGGGGGAGGGGCCCGGTAAAACTGTTGTTTCGGAGGCGGATATTCTTGCAGAAGTAAAGCTCGGCAAGGGAAGGGGGGATGGGTCCCGACAGGCGGTTGTTGGAAACGTCCATCTCTCGAACAAGAGATAGTGGGCCAGCTAAAGGGGGCAGGGGGCCGGACAGGTTATTGTTGGCCAGGTGCAGGAATTCGATGGAAACGCTTGCTATTGCTGTTGGAATAGGCCCAGAAAGGCTGTTATTGGAGAGGTCAAGTGTAGTAAACATGCCCCAGCCTCTCCTGGGACCGGAGAACAGCTCCGAAGGAATCGAGCCGGAGAGGAGGTTATTGGACAGATTGAGAGACGGTCGTTCAAAAGACGAATTCCCGGTCCCAAAGCCGATGGGAACTTGAATGGGCCCCGTTAGTTTGTTGTTGGATAGTCCTAGGGAGCGCAACTCTAAGAGGTTTCCAAGCTCTGGAGGTATGGGCCCAGACAGGTTGTTAAAGCCGAGAAACAAACTGGTGAGGCTCGAGAGCTTGCCAATCTCAACAGGGATAGGGCCGTCAAGGTTGTTTTCCCCGAGAGAAATCTCCCTCAACTGTAAGCTGCTGCCAAGCCCGGGAGGAATGGGGCCCGACAAACTGTTTCCGGAGAGATCCAGATATACGAGGTTTGCCATGGATCTGAATAGGCCCGGCGGGAGGGGACCAGACAGGTTGCAGCTCGGGACTCTGAAGACGGACAACTGGTTTAAGCTCCCAAAACTCGGGGGTATGCCCCCCGACAGATTACCCAAACCGCCCAGATCCAGAATCCTAAGCCGGGACAGTCGACCGAGCTCCCCAGGAATAGACCCCGACAACTTCGCCGCTTGAACGCCGAATATTCTATCCCTCAGTATCAACACCTCCAGCCGCGCCAGGTTGCCAAGCTCCGGCGGAATCTGCCCGGTAAGCTCTTGATTAGCAGCAAGGTTCAAGACCCGCAACCGGCCCAGGTTGCCCAAACCGGGCGGGATTGCCCCAGTAAGATTGTTATATTGAAGGTAAAGCTCTTCCAGACGGGTTAAAGCGCCAAGCTCCGTTGGAATTGGTCCCGAGAAATTGAATATTCCGGAAATGTCCAGGGCCGTGAGGTTGGACAGGCGGCCGAGCTCCGGGGGGATCGGACCGACGAGACCCCTCGGGGCGTCAGGATAAGCAGTGTAATAAATGCCGTTGTTGTCAGACAGGTTGAGCACCCGAAGGCTGCGCAGGTTGCCGAGCTCCCCGGGGATGGGCCCAGAGAAGTTGTTGCTCTGAAGGTGTAACTCCTCTAGGGCGCCAAGCGCGCCGAGCTCCCGGGGGATGCGCCCCGAGAACTTGTGCTTCCGGAAATCAAGGATGCGCAGGTTGCGTAAAGCGCCCAATTGTGGAGGGATAGGGCCGGACAAGCCGGGATTGTAGTTGAATTGAGTGAACTGGGTGGGACCCCGGAAGTGGAACTCCCGAAGGTTGGTCAAACCGGCTAGTGTCTCCGGTAGGCTGCCGGCGAACAGGTTGAAGGAGAGATATAGAAACTGCAGATTGGTCAGGGCGCCCACTTCTTGCGGTATGTACCATTCAACGAATTGGCCAGAAGGTTGAGGTATGAAAGCGCGGTGAGGTTGCCAATCGCCGGGGGAATCGGGCCGGATAGGCCGTTGTATGACAGGTCCAAGACTTGGAGTTTTCCCAGGCGTCCCAGCTCCGAGGGAATCGGGCCAGAGAGGCCGTTATCCCCCAAATAGAGGGTTTCGAGGTTGTTTAGCGCGCCGATCTGCGGGGGAATCGAGCCGTTGAGACTGTTGGCGGCCATGCTGACGTAGGTTAAGGAGGGAAGTCCGCCGAGGCTTGGGGGGATGGGGCCCGTAAGGTTGTTGTTATATAGGTCGATCATCTCGAGGCGCTGAAGATTCCCGAGCTCGGCCGGAATGCCTCCCGTAAGGCTGTTGTTCCACAAGTATAGGTCAGCCAGGTTGCTCAATTTGCCCAAAGCCGGGGGAATGGGCCCCGTTAGATTATTTCGGGAGAGGCTGAGCACCTGAAGAGCCGTCAGGTCGCCCAATTCGGGAGGGATCCCGCCAGAGATTCGGTTATTGAACAACTCCAACCACACAAGTTTCCCCAGCTGACCCAACTCGGGGGGGATTTCGCCCGAAAGCTGATTTGCGAAGGCTTCCAGATACTCCAAAGATGCCAACCGCCCAAGAGCTGGGGGAAGCGAGCCGTTCAGATAGTTGCTGGAGACGTTCAACCTTCGAAGACTAGGCAGGTTGCCCAGCTCGGGGGGGATCCCCCCTGTGAGCTGGTTCCGGGACAGATCCATACGGAGCAGATTGCCAAGTCGACCCAGCTCCGCCGGAATAGGTCCAGACAGGCGGTTGTACCGGGCGTCCAATACGACTAGGGAGGTGAGCCCCGCGACCTCTCGGGGGATGGCACCCGTGAGGCTGTTGTTGAACACACTTAACCAGCCCAGCTTGGCCAGGTTGGCAAACAGGGCGGGGGGAAGTGGCCCCGAGAGCTGGTTGTCATCAAGATCCAAGTACTCTAGCCCGGCTAGCTTGCCCAGAGCCCCGGGAATCTCCCCCGACAGCCTGTTTTTAGACAAAGTCAGCCTCTGCAAATTCGCGAGGTTTCCGAGCTCCGGAGGAATGGGGCCTGTAAGCGCGTTCGCGGCGAGGTTCAAATGCGTCAGGTTGGTCAAGAGACCCAGTTCCGGAGGGATTGGGCCACTGAGTCCCTTGTCGTCAAGGGACAGCCTCTGTTGGGTGCGGATGTCTCCCTGAACCAAGGCCGAGATCTCGTCCATCGTTGCGGCATGGTTTCCCCCGAGAAGCCTCAGCAGGCACAACACCAACACAACGACGTGTCGCATGGCGAAAAGCCGCATGGCCATCACTCGTTTCCCTGGACTGCATGGAAAACAGGAAAGATGTGGTGAGATAAACGGGTTTCAGAATTGTTCTTGAAGAAGAGGCTGCTTGAACAGGAAATATTGGCGACCAGGGACGAGGAGAAGTGGGTCTCCTTGTGGACAGGGCTGAGCATGTGAAGACTAATTTGATTGAAGCTAGTTCTCGTGTACTTTCCTTTCTGATTCTTGTGCTTACATAGCTACGACTGAGCAGTGTTCGAGAGCACACCAGACCTGCTTGAGGCGTTGGCAGTCGCCAAAACGAAAACACAGCTTTGATGAAAGGCTGCACAAGTGCCCAGGTTTCGATCTGGCTGATGAGATTCATATCAGAACAGCAGTATCCTGACCCTAAAAAGAGGAATATTCCCGACTCGAACATGACAACCCTTCTTGGAGCGCTTAGCACTTGCTGGGACTCGATTAGCCACTTACCACTGATTCAGACACAATTGCATCGCTGCATCACTTACGCATTGGAATTAGCGCCCATCCAAGCCTGAAATGAACTTCAACTTTTAAGTCTAAAGCTAGCTATCAGGGATGTGTATGCGCCGAGTCAGGAATATAGCAGCAACAAGGGACAAACTGGCCAAGTTGCATAAAATATAGGATGTGCATCCTCACCTTTTGGGTACTGACGTAAGTAACGTCAGCTCCGAAGATATGTTCCCTTGCAGACTTGATAACTGGGAGTACTGATAATAGACTTGGAGAAAGTCTTCAACTTTGCTGCAAAGTATCAAAGCATTGTCAGAACTTGATAGATGTATAAAAAAATCAGGTCAGCCCGGATTTGAGAGCAAAGCTTTGTGGGTAGGACATTGACCGGGGCTTAAGTCCTAGGGTACTGTCAACATGCCTCTAATCGTAACTTTCAAGCGGAGGTTCCATTCTTGAGGAGGAATTCTTGATAGCCCCAACCAATGGGGCACAGTACATGCAACCAACTGAGAACACTTTGTCTACCTGGAAGTGTTGCATTGGAATCTGTTACTGATCTTGGGGCTGTGAGAACGATTTACAGCCTGAATGACTAATTAGGATTGCCGACCCAGAACATCCCTGCCCAAGACCTGGAGAGGCTACTAAGCAGGCACTACAAAGTGTCTTGCCTATTGTCACTCTTAAACCATCAAAAGTGTCCGCCGATCGTGGCCACGCAAGATCTTGCAGTCAAGATTCCAAAACTATGCATAAATTTTTAGGGCAGCGCAAGGCAATCAGGGCAGGAGCTTGCAGTGCAGCAACATAAAGTCTATCAACCTGGGCAAACACGTTTGGACATCCGCAGGTCTTTCCTCAAAGCTGCAAGCAGACTTGACAGCAAGTTGCTCCTAGGTGGCTCTGGGGCATCGTCTTACTATCTTCTCAAGTTTTATGCTTTGGACAGAAATGCATAAGATTTGATGGCCATAGCTGAGACTTTTTAACCCCATTTTGTCAGACAATGAGCTTTTCAAGAGCTAAATACACCTTTTTGCGCAATCCAGTACGAGATGTACTGCACAGGGGTGAGTTTGACAATGTCAAAAGCTGGCACAACACGATTGGGTGACTCTTCCCTCCGTGATCCTAGAAGAACCAGCCTTCAACAGGACTACTTGATCTCAACATTGCCTTTCCTTAATCCCCTTGACGTCACAAAAGGAAACCCCCAAAACCAGCAACTATGCTGGCCCAGTCTTTAGCTGAGCAGGCAGCCCTTTGCTTTCAACACCCCTACATATTGTCTTGATAGAGTCTGCGCCACAGCGACACAGCTCGTCAGGTCTCACTCAAACATGGAAGATCCCAAGAAAAGCAAAGGGATTCAGCCAGGCACGGGCAGCCAGGTCTGCATGAAGAGACTAATGTAACCCCATCCGCTGTAGGTGACTCTCAAATTCAAAGAAGCAGATCTTAACTGACAGCTTGAGGGCAATGTTGTGGCGCAAAGCCTCTGTATAATGACTCACCTTTACCTTTCCAGCGGCGCTCAAAATGGAAGCACTGGACGCGACGACTACCCAGAATATATATATGCCTATTTTGCGCCCCCGCGGCGAGGTTTACCAATAAGCTGCTGGCAAGCTCACAAGGAGCATGCCGCCGACCATAGCCTTCCTGCTCCTCCCCGAGTCCCAGGAATAGGTATGCCAAGCATTTGCGACTGTACACTTCAAGAATCAAGATCAGAGTCCAAGCATGGTACCGCAATGGCATAGGAATGGCGAGTCCTAGGTACCGGTATGCAGACAAGCTGCCCAGCTGGTCCCAGAGAGTCCGGCCCGGACTTTGCGGGCCCTGAGGCTGGGCCGGGCGTACCGTACTCAACTCCGGATTCCGGAAAGGGAGGGCAAGAACTTCTCCAGTATCAGTTGAATTTGCCATAGAAGCGGGATCGGCTAAACGGTTCAACAGCGCATCCCGTCATAGGTAGGTACCTATCAAGGACCGTGGTATATCATGTCGACATCACGGTGTGATCCATCCAGACAGTCCGGTCCCCGGCGTATACCGGTAGGTACGGCCATAGGTACATCTTGTCATCTTGAAGCTTACGCAGCCTTACGGTAGGTACCGTACGATACCTAGACGAGACTTGAGGGACTGCGCAATGCGCACTCGTACCGTACGGTGCCAGCACTCCCCTGCAACAGTCCACTGCCAGCTCCGCGGCCTGCACCCCGGCTGATCAGCAATTGCAATTGGCCCGACTCCGGCCCCGGGACCCCCCGGGCCCGCTCGGCTGGACTCGGAGTCAGGCGCTAGGCGGCCGGGGGATTGGACGCCTGAGTCACAATTCAACAGCTCGGTATGTTATCCCCACTTCATGACTTGTCCAATATTTGAAAGTGAGGATACTGCAATATAAATGCACAGGTTGTCGATCCAACACAGTGATGACGATCCAACACAGTGATGAAGCGCTGCAGGTGGGGACTCCTAGCTGCACAGAATCCAATTTATATATGTTAAAGCGTTGGAACATGTTGTCGTCATGACAGTAACATAGAAGTATAGTTTGCAGTTTTTTGTGGTTGGGGCCATCAGTGTTACATGGCCTGCATGAACGCACAGTCAATGCAAAGCCTGCTTGGAAGGCAATGCAAGCCTAGCAAGCTAGTTGGGGCCGAGTACGTAGGTGGATCCTTCGCATAAAGGCCCATCAGATATGCTTTCTAGGGCATGCTCTCGATCATGCTCCTTTCCGCGGCTGCCAATCTAAGTCGCCTTCCATATTTGGCCACATGATTGAATAGCCATCATAAAACATACGTATATTAGACAATATTGCAGCGCGCTCATTTGATTGGTGCAGCGCGGTGCATTCAATGGTTGGTCTCTCATCGAAGCCAGCTGAGGCCCTAGCACCCATGGACCACCCGGGTTGCCACGGTGCGGCAAACTTAGATGCCCCCGTGCCATACATCCGCTATAATCAGATCCGGATTGCAGCAATGATGCACGAGAGCTTTAGTTTGCCTACACATGCACACGAGGCACGGCGACGCGGCTTATGGTTTCGTATATCCTCTGATTGATACTCGGGTGGGATTCGACGCAGCGGTTGCGGCGGATGCATGCATAGCAGAATATGTAGATGCAAATTCTATATAACCTCTAGGCAGATATGCATAGCCGCATGTATGTAGATGCAGATTTTATATAACCTCCGGATAGCTCCAGATTAACAGGTTACAAGGATTGTAGAACTAGGATTTAGTGCAATCGACACGACCTTGCTAATCGCTCCTTCTGCGTGTTTCCAACATCATGTGCTGTGATGAACAGGCGATATGCTTCGTTGGGCGGCTAGCTCATTTATCGATGGTATCCGACGCACAAAATCTCGTGCAATCACGACTTTCAGACGCACAAGTGGGGCCGATCGGTCAACATCTAGACCCGGAAGATTACTTCAACAATAACGGGCATTGAAAGTGATTGACTTTTTAATCACCTCAATCCCAATTGCTACAACCATCTTATATTTTGTAATGTACAATGACGCCCTACCCGCGCGCCCAACTGTCCTGACCCTTCCATATGACGCAGACTGACATCCCCAAGTCCTTAACTCCGTTACTACGCAAGGTTCAACGCGGGTCACGTTGGAGAATGCACATTGTCCAGTAGAGACCCACTCATCCGGAAGGACCTCCCCTCATACGTCGGCATAGATAGAATATCATTGGAGGACCCTGTGTGAATTGGCCCCCTTCTTGTGACTTTTAGGGTCGGCAAGTTCCGGAAGTCGGGACGTCCGTCGTTCTCTTCTTCCTTAACCTCCCCCATCTCAACGTCCCTAGAATCGTCGCCTTGCCGGCTAGACGCACTCGATATCCGCCGGTGAAAGCTTCCCTCCCAGTCGATCGCCCGGGCCGAGTCGGACGGTTTCGGTTGCTTGAAGAAGAACACCACAACCGTCATGTCGTCATGGTAGTCCCGCCTCTGCGAGCATCAGAAAGCATGCTGTTGAGCTACTCGAAGCCACTTCTTAGGAAAGGTTCCTCTTAAAGAAAGGAAAAGAAGAAGCTGTTGGATTTTGAAGACCAACGCAGCGCCGATTGCAATCAGTCTCAACGATCAGCTACGTCTTCAAAGTCAGACAATGGAGTCGAGCGTCGTGTCCTTGGCTCGATTGCCGCCCGTTCCAGCAGACGTACAGTGATTGACTTTCGAGCGAAACAACAAAGGAAGGCAGCCTAAGAATCCGAAATGTGTATGACTTTCTAGATGTCGTTGCAGGTAGAAAGCTTTTCTTTTTTGGGGGGGACGACTGCGTGGCTCACCATCCCCCTGGGAAGCTGCATCAACTCCTCGAAGGTGATCTCGTGCTTCTGGGCTGCCCGCTGAAGCGCTGTCCGGACGAGCAACCGAGCGACGTCCTGAAAAGAGAACCGAGAATGCCTCAACACCTCACGATACCAATCGGAGGAGCGTGAAGCAGGTTACGAACAGGTGTGCCGTATTCTTACAAACTCGTCCAACGATTGAGCGACTAGCGCGCTTTGAAACTTGCAAGACCAGAACGAAGAAATGAAGTCGGGGGCATATGCGTGAAGTTTCAGTCTGGCGACAAAGGTCGAAACTTTGAGGGCGTAACACACAGTAGCCTCGCAGGCTTCCAGAGCGGTCCATGAAGCTCTTCCAAAGAGCGGCATCAGCTCCGAAATGCAAGGGGGCGTAACGTTTGAACATGCAGACTTATTCACGATTCACTTGGAAAGCCCTCGTACAAACCCTGACGTCTCAACAGAGTGGCCGGCCGCTCTCCTGCCGAACATCGTCAAGCATTGATGGAAGGCGCCCTCAGCCTGCGGACGGCCAAAATTGCACACGCAAGCATCTCAGAAGCAGTCGCACGCTCGCCTTTCGGACATCCTCAGAAAGCATTGGAGTCGCGCTCAGTCTGCGGACGCCCGAAAACACAAATCCAAAAACATCGAAAGCAATCGGGACGCTCACCCTTCGGACAGATAAGAAGCAATGGAGTCACCCCAACTTGCGGACGTCCAAAGGTGCGAAAGCCAAAACCCAAAAAGCAGTCGAACGCTCACCCCCCGGACGTTCTTCTGTACAATATCAACGGCGTCCTGGCTTCCCAAGTAGTTCCACAGGCCGTCCGATGCTAGGATCAGGAAACGATCGGACGGCTGCAGTTGCCGGACAGTGACGGACGGACGCGCAGTGACGTACGGCGGGTGGTATGGCGCCGGGCAGCGGAAGCGCGGGAAGAGGGGGGCGGAGTTGAACTCCAGGAGCTTCATGTAGCAGTCGCCGAACGACCGGGTTACCTGGAAACACGCGGTTAGGAGGTAAAGGTTGATGAGGGTCGTAAACGACCGGGTCACCTGAGGTGGGAGATGGAACTAAAAGACCTGGGTTGATAAGATGGTCAAAGGTCAACGGAAGCGCGGGTATGCAATCAAGCAATGGATGATGGAAAAACGACGAGCGCGCGCACCTGCAGCTTGCCCTTGACCCGGTACATGCCGTTCTTGCACGCCACGGCGGCTTCCCCCTCCGGATGCCCCTCCAGGTACGCTTTGCGGTGGCTCGCGATGTTCACGTTGTGCTCCTCCGACAACTGCGGGGCCACGACGAACTGGTTTAGCAAATCCAGATCGAATGTCAAGCAGCAGACGTCGCTTCAGACCTTTGTCGTCTTGAAAACGAATGCCACTCTCGACGAGGGGTCAGGCTGAGATGAGCATATCTGGTTTTTGCTTGCGAGGAGCTCCCATTGCGAGTGTGGTGTATATAGATTCTAGTCTGCAAATCAGTGGGTGTAAGTAATACTTGTTATGGTGAACGTTGCCAGTCTAGGAGCTGCTCCAAATCATTCATCGCAATATGAGGTGCTGTTGTTGAGTGCTGTTGCTAAGTTCAATTGAGCGAGCCCACTGACGTAACATGCAGACTACCTGGTTGTGGAGACTTGAAGATATGGTCCACAGCCTCGCGAAGCACTTTGGCAGATGGTCTGTTGCCCTCCATCAACAATCGAACCCGCACACGGGTTAGTTTCAAAAAGCAGCGGATCCGGCCGGTTCCCCGTCAAACCTCTGCCCGGCTGAAAACCACGATTAACTGAAGCCAACCGGGACCTGATTGATGGGCAGCTCGCCCAAAATGCTCCCTCACCTGAACCGCTTTTAGGCGACCGTTGCTCCCGGTCCCGAGCACCGCGCGGCAGTCCCCGAGCCCGGCGACGTACAACGTGGCCTGTGACGTCAGCACCGCCACGAGCGCGCAGCTCCCGACCGTCGCGAGGTGCGGCGACCGGACGAACGCCGTCCGGATGAGGTCCGTGAACTCGGCGTCCGCGTTCAGGAACGCCTCGGCGATTGAGTCTTCTGAGAGACCGTTCTGTGCGACCGAATCTGCGGGGTTAGGGAGAACGGTTATTCAGTTGGTCAGGATAACCGGCGTGAGTGGTTGGTCGCAAATAAGAAGATCGACCGAGGTCAGTGGAACGTGGGCCGTGCAACGAGGTCCGTGAACTCGGTGTCCTTCTTGAAAAACGCCGAGAATGGTCTCTCGGCAATTGTGTCCTCCGAGAAAGTAGTCTCGATTTTATGTTGAGTTATGGCTATGTTGAGTTAGGTCATGCCCGGGGGACAGGTGAGGTTGGTTTGGGGGTTTAGGGTGGGTACGGGTGCGGAGCATGTTAACTTTGGGTTTAGGTTCTTAGTTTGTTTGCGCCCGGGGTACTGATCTAACTCAACATACACCTGACTCAACATAAAATCGAAACTTATCTCCGAGAGACCATTCTCTGCCGTGAATCTGCGGGTTTCAGAAAACCGGTGTGGTCAGTCGAACAATCTACGACAAGTGAATATTTGGACGCACACACGTCGAACTTTGGGTCCGCAGCCAGAACGCCTACTTTTGCCAGTGACGCTTTGAGAGGGAGCTTTTCGAGGTTGTGTAAGACAGACTGCAACGTTTCGCAAGAAAGACTGCGGACGTCTACGGACAGACTGCAGGTGGCGGTCAGCAGTATGAAGAAACAGAGATTGAGCAGCTACCTCATCCCCTGCAGATGCTCGTGTAATCGCTATTCGGCAAGCAGCAACGCCTCAAAGGATAAAGGCGTCCGTGCAACGCTCCTATTTCCAAGTGATGCTGCTCGACCTTTCCAAGTCGTGATCGAAACTGCGCCCAGTGCAGAAAAACTACTGTAGGACGAAGGAACTGGGGGTATCATTCCTCACCTTGGAGATGCTCGTGCAGTCGCTCCTTCGCAAAGGTGGCGGCCTCTGTGCCGCCGTGCCCGTCGAAAACGCCCATGTACATCAGGTTGGGGAGGGAATCCATCTGGCGAGGGGGGCAGCATAATCAGTGTCAGGATCGCCGTCAGATCCAGCGATGCTTTTCAATATCCCCACAAACTACGACCTCTGCGATGGTTCTGCGCACCTTCAGATTTCTGCCGTCACTAAATCCCACTAAATCCCCTCAGCTTCTGGTTCCCCGTCCAAGACCGTCCCGAAACGTTGAACCTTTCAAAAGGCTTGAGATCCCAACGCCACGTGGCTCCCAAGAGGGTAGTCGACACCGCGCTCCCCCAGGGTTTGCTTCATGTTCTTTGGAAGCCCGATAGTTGCTTTTAGAAAGCAGTTACCTCTAATCTCACAGTGAAATGAGACCCTGAATCCTTGTCTTCCAAAAAGGCACAGAAATACGCTTATGTCACGTGTCCTCTATCAGGTAGTTCGCCTCATATGTCGACAGGACATATGCCCCAGGTCCGCTTCAAATTCTACTGAAAACCCGGCAGCTGCTAAGGCTGACGACACTGTAGGACGAAACCCTGAAACCCTAAACGCCTATCAATCAGTCAAAAAGCACAGCAACACTCACATGCCACGTGTCCTCCATCAAGTAGTTGGCCTCGTACGTCGACAGCGCGTACTGCCCCAGGGGGGTCCGCTTCAGGTTCTTTTGGAACCCCGGGAGGCCCAAGAACGAGCGGCTGCGCCACCACTGCACGTTCTTCCGGCACGACCCGAACCCACTCGAGCTGAGCCGCCGCCGGATCGTCTTGTTGATGGCGCCCACAAAGACGCCCTGCTCTTGCGCGGGGAGCTCGTCGGAGGTGCCCCCGTGATACGCAACATCGAGACCAACCTGCAAATGGCAATTGTAAGTTCAGAATTGCAGCTGTTGAAATTCTAAGAACCAGAGAAAGCAAGCGCCGCCGGAACGTATTGATGATTTGCGCCCACAAAAATGCCCTGCTCTTGCGCGGGGAGCTCGTCGGAGGTGCCGCTGTGGTATGCAACGTCCAGACCAACCTGCGGAACCGGTTTCCAAAATCAGGGCTAATGAACTTTGGGGACTTGACACCCGAGATACCGGAGTGCTGCCAGATCGTCTCGTTGCCATCTGTCAAGGAAACGCTCTGCGCAAGAACACTTGCGCAGGGAGCTCGTCGGACATGTTGCCGCGGTATGGAACGTCTAGACCAACGTGGCATAGAATCGCCCGTTCAGTATCTTAGAACGGTCTTCTGAGTTTCGGAAAGGGTCGAGCATGGGTGGTACTGTGCGATGAAGATAACATCGCAAGTGCCCCGCGGTAGCAGCGATTGATCGCTGGCGGCCCCACAGTTGCTGTTGCGTCCTTTGAGAACGAGAGAGGCGCCGTATGTCTAGACGCCCACTACAGAAAAAGCCTCAATCAATAGTCGAATCACGGGAACCAGCCCCAACAGACAATAGTATCAGAAAGAACGCCGTAGCCCGCTTGGCTCCGCGCCAAAGGCCGCCCTAAGCCCCAACCTGGAGCTAGCTGTCCGCCGAGCACTTCAAGAGATTACTACTGTTGCTTGAGACGGCCCAATAAACTCAGGAGCTCACCTCCTCTGCCTGCCGGCTGCTACGGAGGTTCCCCGTGACGAGAAGGATGAAGAACATGCAGAACGCGGTCGCGCCCACCCAACCGATGATGAGCAACAAACCCACCACCTGCAAAACATAGCGAGGTGGTTTCAAAGATACTTATTACAAGAATCAGAAAACTTGAAACTAATAACAGAGATTGCGACGAGTATCCGTTTCAGGAGATTTCCTGATGACAGGTAGGATGACAAACATGCGCTATGAGGTTGCGCCTACTTAGCCGATGATCAACAACAGACCCACCACCTGCAAAGACGTCGGACTCGTTCAACCGATACAAATGCTGTCATCACTAGCCTCTGAGCGGGGCTGGGAATCCGCACCGCCGACTCACGTGCATGCCCAGCAGTGTGAAGTCCCCCCCCTACACCAGCCCCCGAACACACCTGGAGTATTCACACCGCGTATTCACCTGCGTTCCCAGCAGTGTGAAGTCCCCCCCGTACAAGCCCCTAAACACATCTGGATATGCACATTGCCTACTCACCTCCGCTCCCAGCATTGTTAACTTCCTCCACACACCGTTTCCTTAACACATCAAGAGTATTTACACCGCCTACTCACCTGCGTTCCCAGCAATGTCAAGTCTCCTTCGTACAGCAGCCCCTGCGCCCGTGGCTGCGCTATTCCATACGCTGCGCGGATCCCATCGTTCGTTGCAAACCCACCGAGCTAGAGTATTCACATTGTCGACTTACCTGCGTTCCCAGCAGCGTGAAGTCCCCCCCGTACACCAGCCCCTGCGCGCGCGGCTGCGGAATCCCATATGCTGCGCGGATCCCGTCGTTTGTCGCAAAGAGACCCACCGCGAGGCCCCCCACGCAGCCGCAGCACAAGTGGACCGCCGCGGCGTTTACGGGATCGTCGATGTGCAGCCACAGGAAGAGGCGGCTGCCGCCGAAGTAGGCGAGGCCCGAGAGGAAGCCCACGATGCACGCGGCCCACGTCTGGGTTACGCTCCTGAAACTCAGGGGGTTATGAGTTAGGGTTAACGTCCTGGAACTGCTTTTCCTGGCGTAAGTTTAAACCCCGGCGGCTGCTGCCAAAGTAGGGGAGGCCGGAGAGGAAGCCCACGATGCATGCGGCCCACGTCTGGGTTACGCTCCTGAAAAGAAGGAGGTTATGAGTCAGGGTTAACGTCCTGGAACTGCTATTCCTGGCGTTAGTTTGAAACCCGGCGGCTGCTGCCAAAGTAGGCGAGGCCCGAGAGGAAGCCCACAATGCACGCAGCCCACGTCTGGGTTACGCTCCTGAAAACAAGGAGGTTATGACTCTGGGTTAAGAGTCCTGGAAACTGCTATTCCCAGCGTGATTTGGGATCCGGCTGCTGCCGAAATAGTCGAGGCCTGAGATGAAGCCCACGATGCACGCCGTCCATGACTGGGTTACGCTCCTGGAGATAAAGGTTTAGGACTGTTAGGCCGAGCCGTTCTGGGCTTATTGATGACCTGGAAACTGAAACAGCTATGCCGAGCATAATATATGACATCCAGCTGCCACTAAAGTAGGTGCGCCCCGAAAGCAAGCCCACGATGCATGCCGCCCATGTCTGGGTACGCTCCTGGAGATTGGGTGAGGAGCTTTGGGGTTAAGAGCCCCCGCACATTACGGGGTTGGATATTCAGGGTTCCCAGGTACCGAGATGCTTCGGCCGTCTGAAAATGCGGTATAAAACATCTGTCGTCCTTCTCTAAGCGATGGATATCAGAGTAGCGTGGAACGAGGTACGCTGGATTGCCAGTGTTGTGAAGTCAGCGTCGATCTGAGCGGCTTGCCTAAAACCTACGATCGAGGTGATCCCATTATTTTTGTCTCGGGCGTGCACCATGAGACACAACAAACGTCTCTCGTCTTCAAGAGCCGGTTTTGTGTTCCTATCAGCATAAGCAGCCTGGACATAGACTGCAAGATTTCTACAAACGTCCAAGGAAACGCTTAAGCAGTTCCGACGAGACTGCACTTCGAGCTATCTCCCAGTAAAGGTAACTCTGCCACTCGCGCTGTTGCTAACGCCGCCACGAGGCCCCCAATCACGCCGTTGAACGTGTCTTGTCTTCCAGAGCGTACCGCGTTTCAAGATCAGAGTCAACATAAGAGACAGCTCAGAAGCTTCTAGAATCCTCTAAAGATCTCCGCGAAAGGAACTCCACTTCGACATATCACTTATGCTGTTGCGGACGCTGCCACAAGGCCCCCGTTCACGCCGTAGAACGTGTGTTGACTTCCAAAAGTCAAAATCATCTTTGAATTTCAAAGGCAGCGGAAGGGGCTTGGAAACACCTGGAAGGTTTCTGGAATTCTTCTCGGAATTCCGGGAAACGCCACTCCGGTAAAACAAATCACTCACGCTGTTGCAGACGCCGCCACAAGGCCCCCAATCACGCCATTGAACGTGTCCGACGGCTGCACCGCCCTTGACGCCATGAGCGACACCGCAAAGACAGTGAGCCCCGAGAACGCCGCCGAGACCGTCGCGTTCATCATGATGCGCGCGATCGTGTCGAGCCATAACTGTAACGGAAAAGTAACCTGGGTTTTAAGAAAGCCAGAGGGCTTGGTTTGGACGGCTTTGCTCGGAACTATCTGTTGATGATGAGCAAGTTTGGCCCCTTCAACTGACACTACCCACTCGTTTGTAGCAACTTGGCTCGGAAAAGGTTATAAGATACGCTTTTCTGGCTCAAAGGCAGTTTTGGCAAGGCTTGAATAACCCTCTCCTCTCGACCGAGTTGCGACTTCCTCGACAGAACTGGACGTCTGCGTCCGAACCTCTTTGCATCCTAAGATGTCGACCCTTTACGGCAGTCCCCATGGCCCTTGCAAGCGCCCTGAAGCATTCCGGCGTGACAAAACGTTGACTTCTAACAGAATCTATCCAAAAATTGGAGATTCCGCTATAGTGCAGGTCGTTAAATATGTACACATTCCCGCCATCAAAGTTGCACAAGCGGACGAAGATAGTGAGACTCATACAAACAATACATTCTGCAGTCAGACTCTGATTGAAGGAATAGAAGAGCGCTAACCTGCAGGTCGTTGGATATGTGTACCCTTCCGCCATTGAACCCAAAGAAGCCGACCCAAAAATATGAGTCGCGGTGATGACGTGATCGGCTGTCAATAACCAGTTAGGTGTAGAAAGCACTAACCTGGAGGTCGTCGGATATGTACACACTCCCGCCGTTGAACCCGTAGAAGCCGACCCAAAGAATCAAAGTCCCGGTTGCAATGAAGGCGATCGAGTGGTGCTTGAACTCGATCGGCTTGCCGTCGATGTCGAAGCGACCGATGCGGGGGCCAACCATCCAAGCGCCCAAAAAGCTCGTTAACTGCCAGGGTTAAGAAAGAGTTTAGTGCGGTGTTACGAAAAATAGAAGTCGCTTTAGATGGTGACAGTCAGAACTTGGATCGAGAACTGGTGTTGCTGCAGGGAGCCAACCATCCAGGCGGCCAGAAAGCTTGTTTGCTGAGAAGGGATTGGGGATGCACCAGGTTGGTTAGAGTATATCAAGGTTTCAGTACAGGGTTGAAACAACACTCAGCTCGAAGTACTGGTGCTTATGCAGGGGCCCCTTCCTCAGCGCCCAGGTGAATCTGAGTTGCACGGGGTAAAAATTGAATTTGCAGTTGAATTTAAAGGCTTATTTTGCTTCGATTTGTCCGATTCAAAGAAATGACTAGCTCCCCTGAGCAAGGGGCACGTAGGGATAATCGGAGGAAACTTCGAAACCATGTGAATCTACGGAGTCATGGACCGAGTTTATCAAGGTCATTAAAGCGGCACGCATCCTTATGCGCTTGTTCCGGTACGTGTTAATTGGTGCAGATTTCTTGGCCGCATACCTCAGAAGAAGCCTTCTCCTAAGAATTGACAAAATCATACGAGTTCAGACCAGACTCAGACCAGACTCCACCAACCATATCCAACCCGTGGGGATAGCTTACCCCCCCTGTCACGTGCACAATGGTCGCCCCCGCCAGGTCGATATACCCGTCCCCGCCCAATATCTTATGGTACGTATAAGGGCTCAGCAGCCCATCAGCAGACCACATCAGATGGACGACCACCGGGTAGATGAAGCCGCTCAGAAGAAAACTGCAGCGATGGGCAGGTGCATCAATAGCTTATGACATCCATAAGGGCTCAGGTACAATAGGAGCTCGGAAGAGAGCTGCAGGGGACGGGCAAAGGCGTGCATCTTAAAGGCACATTGCGATTACTGACGTGGCTCCTAAGTGTTGGTTTTGAAAGCTGCTCAGAAAGGGAGTGTCAGCAGAGTCAGGACATAGCAACCACAGAAGCAAGCACGGGGCTTGACAGTTAGATAGAATGTTAAGCCGCTCAGGAGACAGTGTAGGAGATGGGCACTGCGAGAAATGATCTTTTCATCGCGGCATGCGAACGAAGTGGAATGATGCGATTGAGGCGCTGCAGACCAGACGCAGATAGTCCACACATAAGCTGGAAGTGCTGCCTATGCGATGCAGGTTTCTTGACGGATTGGATCATAACAGGGACGTGCACAGTGATAAGTTCGAAAGAAGGCAAAAAGTCTCGTCACGAGCCCAAAACCAAACCGCCCAGACCCTGACTTCCAAGTCCCAGATTTTCAAGCGAAGTGCAATCCTGCACCCACCCGGTGAGACGGGGCCCCAAGCCGCCCTGTCCCAACTCTGTCCGCCTTCAATCCTTGAAACCCCTTCCGGGTCGCTGGAAGCGTGGGTTTGAGAACAGGACAAAAAGCCTCAAAAATAGAACGAGTCTTGCGGCTAGCCCATGGGGCCAACTAGCAGACGACAATACTCGCTGGAAAGCTACGGCCCACAAAGGTCTTTCTCGAAGCCCAAAGGCTTTTCGGGTGCGTAAGCATACCTATATACAAGGTAAGCCGGGAACTTGGTTCGCTCCGCCACCGCTCCGTTCACGATCGTCGCCGTCGTTGCGGCGTACGTCCACTTGTAGAACCACCGCACCTTGTCGCGCTCGTTGAAGAACGCGGCGGACGAAGAGCCATCTGAGGGCGCAGAGGGAGACCATAAGCTATGGATGCGGATAGAGGGACCGAAAACTTGGCAGACCCAGAAGCGACGTGCAAAGGAAAGCCATGAGCTATGGCGAAAGTCAAAATTTTCCCACATGTAATAATCTCCATGTAATAATCTCCATATGTAATAAAATGTAAGGGCGAACGAGAAGACCGTTGATTATCCAAAAGCAATCTGCAAAATCGAGGAGATAGTGCCTACATGTTGCTCCAACGAAAGGGGAACCCCACTGACCACCAATATGGTAACCCCATCAAGGTCATCAAACCGCCACACACAAACAGGTTAAGCTTAACCGTCCTTACCCGGGTGCCGCCAACCCAGGACTTTGTTTCCGGTCCCGTACGCAAGCGCGTATCCAAACGACCAGAACGCGACCGCGGAGATGCAGGCGTCAAGAATGTTTTTTATCATGATGTTGCGGGTGTTCTTCGTGCGCACCGTCCCCGCTTCGACGAGCGCAAATCCGACCTGCAAAACGTGAGGATCATATCAGAACTTTCAGTCCGACTTTGAGCGTGGTCTTGAAGGTGCACTCTCCCTGCCCCAATCAGCAGAGCGTGTCAAAGTACGACACAAAAAGCAAAAACCTCTCTGCATTTACTCTGCTTTTCACCTGGTGTGCATCACTTCTTGCCAAACCATCTCGGCTTGCGCAGTTGATTGTGGAAAACAAAACCGTGTTGCAGTAAGAATGCTTTCAATCCGGCTATGAGCAACTCACTGAACCCAGCAACTATGATTGCACCGATACACGTCAGCATCAGTGGATCTGTTTCGAGGCTCCCTATACACCTCTGCCTTTCACGTTTGAGCTAACGGAACTTTTTGCGATTCTTGACTGCTCACAGACAACTTTGGTAACCCGGGTCGTACAAGGCGCGAACGCCTTTGTGCGGGAATGGTGCAATCACCAGATTGAATCGTCTTGAATTCAGCATCAAGACTTTGAGAGGGGGCTAAACCCCAAAGTGCCCCTTTTTTTTAATTCTGGGGCTCGGTTACCTTATGAGGAGGCCCAGAACATGAAAACTGTTTAAGCGCCCACAACAATGTTCATGGTTCTGACAAGCAAAAGCGCAAGAGCGGACAATCAATTTGTCACTTTGTAGGCAAAGCTTCCAGAGGGGCTCGAGAACAAGGACTTAAGGTCCGAGACCTGTGGGAGAATCCGAAGAGGCTTGTGCAAGGGGGGGAAAAGCAGAACATGTGTGTCAGGGAACGTCAAAGAAAGAACCCAAGGAAGTCAAAGTTGAGAGGATGCTCATTATACGGACAAAAAGACATAAGGTGAATCATGTCCAAGGGGATGGGGGAAAAACAAATCCAAAATCTGGTGCGAACCGGTGAAAACAGAAAGATCAGATGCCCATACTCAAAACGAGAACGATAGAACCCAAGTGGCATACGCGAGGAAGGTGGGGCTTGCCTGCATGAGGAAGACAAAGATGCCCGCTTGCAGCGTCCAGAGGTGTCCGGCGACCAGCGTCCGGAGCGTGCTCGTTGCGGCCAGCTCCTGCAGTCCCACCTCGAGTGTGGCCACCCGCAGAGCGAGCGCCGTGACGTTCGTCGCAGGGTCCATCTTTTCTCTTATTTGTTTTCAGAAATTATATCTACTTTTCCACCATTTGTTGCGAAGGATTTGCGTGCTCCATTTTTGTAGCTGCGTGCTCGCCGCAGCGGCCTGCGTCTCCTTCCCGTCAGCGTTTCAGAACAACTTCGGAACACTCTTGGAAGCGTCTTGCAATATGATCCTTGCAGCTTGACGCACTTTCCAGCAAGCAACTAGTCAGATTATCCCCACAGTTTCACTTGATCGCTGTTCTTGAATCTTACTACAAGCTGGCCAATGATTGCTGTAAAAGTACCTACGAGCTAGAAGAGAGGGCAGGCCTCACCGCCCTTCCGCCGCAGTTCTACATTGGAAACGAAGTTGGTGTAGGCAGTTGGCGAGTGTGCTGTTTTATTGTAGCATTGAACCTTGTTTTAGCACGTCTCAAAAACTTCCCAGGCCCCCCTGGTGTCCAATCCACGGGTTCTAGTGCAAAGCTCAGGTCCCTTCTTCAGCACTATTTGATTTACCCCCACAACGTGTCGCACAATGCCGAGAAGCAGATCGGTGTGTGCGCTTGCCCCAAATCAAATGTCATGGGCTGTTGGGATGTGGTCACGTGGGCATTTGGCAACCAGGCCCCCTAAGAATGGGTACAGCAATCAGCAGGGTTCCCAGCCTCATCTCGCAAACAAAGAAATCCACATTTCCCTTTCAGCTTACAATTAGGTACTCTGCTCTTGGCTTACATGGCACATATTTGTGCATTTGTACATTGAAATTCCTCGCTGTTGCACCTTTTCGTGGAGCTGAAGAGCTGATGACCAGTCTTCAATCCCGAATCTAGGGACTGCTGTCCAGGCTGCTTTGCTAGCTAGCTAGGTACCTAGCATCAACTGGCAACCTTGGCGTGAGAGGAACTTTAGGTCTGATCACGTCAATCTCATCCGTTCGATCGTGGCGCTATTTTATCTGACGGTTGCAGCTCTCACCTAGGGCCTTCCTATCGACGGTCAAAACCTGATTTGACAGATCGTACGGCCTTAGCATCCAGAGAGTTTGACGACAAATGACCAGATTTCCAACTCTACCAAAGCGCCAGAGAATCTTTCAGTGTCACAGTGCTGACTTCAGAGTCCAGACCTATGCACTGTCAACGCCAATGCCAGAAGGTGGCGGCTTCAGCCTTCAAAGCACCCACAGATTCGCAGAGGTCACCATTCTCAGCGGTCTTCTTTTGACCTGAGGGGGCGCCGCATCGGCGCTCTCATTCCTCGTTGCACTTCCCACTCCTCAGCAGCAGGTGTGGCATTTCTGCTGATGGCGGTCGGAGTATCGCTCAATGGCAATGTTGGCTGACAGCTGCAGAATTTTGGGAGGAGATGGCTTTCTCAAGCATGAGGTTCCTTACTATTGAGGGCCTGTTTGCCCTCATGGAGATCAAGTAACCAAGGTAAGTTTTGTATTCTTTCGTATCAGTCTTTATCATCAATGTCCCTTGTGTGTTTGAGCACTTTCCAATGTCACTTTCTCATCCTACTATTGAACACTAGTGTTTGTACTTCAAAACCATTACCACTGTCTTGGGTTGTCGCGCAATCATAACCAGCTTATGACTGAACCAGATCGCCTCATCAAGTTGCTCTTGAGGTAGTCGTGTTCCATCCATTCGTAGCGGCCAACGTCTTCTCTTGGACCCAATGCCATTTCGTCCAGGAATCCTCAACGGCCGCAGAGGTTAGCCTCGTTGAGTCGCCTCGTGAACATAATGACCAGCGGCGAATTTAGAGGTGTACATTCAAACCCCAGAGTCTGCTCTCGGGAGTTCCATTTGTTTTGCAGGGAATGCAATATGTCTCACCTTGCTGTTTTGTTCTCGGCAGGGATTACCGGACGTACATTGCAACCTGCAGACAAATGCCATCCTAAAAGAAAGGTGAGTTGGTACACTCAGGTTGCTCGGCAGCTGAATTGTTCTGCTACAGACCAGTTATTGTTTTTGATTGGATCAAGGGGGGGTGGAATCTTGAAGTTCTTTAGGTTTTGTCATCATTTGTTACGAGTTTTATCAACAACCATTACCACCTCATTGAAAGGGGTTTCATTTGTTTCCATTGCTTCCTTTTGTCCTTTCTGATTGCGCTCCCTGTTGATAGTAGTCAGTAGAGTCTGATGTTACCAGACACAGACAAACTCTAAGCCACTCTTTTAAATTGCCGAAACACACAGATCATCTATTCTGCTGCTCATGTCATATATGCAAGAGGCCTTGGAAAGGATGACCCTTTCCCCAAATGATCGACGCTGATTCCAACTTTGCGATAGCTCTACGGAGCCAAGCCAGTAGCTGATCCAAGGTCTCTTGCAACCACCAAATGGATTGTTCTGCTCATCAAATGCTGCACTTTAGGTTGGTGCTTGAGAGGGTGCATGCTTCTTGTTTTTCTGCACATGTTAGCATACCAGAAAATCTGAGCTCTATCTGAATCTCTGATAAATTCTCAATTCTGTGGTCTCTACCCTCACCAACTTTGCCCTTGTCTTGTAAGCAGTAGATTGTTTCTCCATTTTTGCAACTGCGTCGGATCCCTGGCCCGCGAGATGATGATTCAGATCTTTCTCCAACCGAATAGGCCCACGCCGGTGTGGATCAAACAATGATCAGTCTTCAAAGTTTTCTGATCGCCTTGGCCATTTACGTCAGTACGTCCCTTGTGCCTATCCTCTTTGTCTAAGTCTACAGAACTGAAATGCTCCATTTAAGTGTAGATTCCCTTCCCAATTGTCTCCAATGTCCAAAAGCAGCGGTCCAAAGCAGTTTGACCTCATTGCCATCTCAATAAGAAACGACTTCTTCACAGCTTGAAGTTCAGTGGTCTTGGCTCCTTTAAAGTTGGTTCTTGGTCGTTTCTATGCCCATGAGCCCGTTCCCAGGCAGCGACAGCAGTGCGGCTCTCAGGACTGAAGACCCTGCCTGCCACATGCACCCAGCCCTCGCTATCCCGCCGCGGCCACAGGTGCTGCGAACGGGACGACGGGCTTGGGACATCTTAAGTTTTGATGTGGCCTAAATGTTGGATGTGGTTCGCCTCTGTCCGGTTTGCTGGCCTCTGACTCTCTTGTGTGCTTTCATAAAGCGTTAGAAAAGGGACTCTGGAAATGCTTGATGAGTCGTATTCAAGCTTTTCCTTTGTGCACTTGTTTGCCCGCCTGTAAACCACTTTTTGCAAGTTTTTCACGCTGGCCCCTGTCCATCTGTGGTTCAGTATGTGGTGGTGGTCTCTGTCTTCTGTGCGGTGTATGGCACCGTTACCAGGCATCATTCTTACGAGTTGCCTCCATTGGAAGCGAATCATTGACGAAACTCAAATAAAATGAGTCATGGGTAATAATGATTTGAGGTCTGTAATCTTTGCAGGGTCTCTGTGAACACAGCAGTCATCAGTTGCCTTCCTTGTTCTACAGGTGGAGTCTGTGGCCTTTCTCAAGCAAGACAGCGGCACCTTCACCACAACAAGGTATAGCCTCGCACTGTTTTGTGACAATCTTAAGATTATTTTTCCACCCTGCTCCCAGCCTGCCTCAAATGTGGCATGGAGTCTTCTGTTTAGTGCCCTCTTCAAATCCTTTTGTTGTTGTTCTTGGGTGCTTGATCTGCATACATGCTCTTGTCCATGTAAATCATTTTGTGACAATGGGCCGCTCTTCAGGCAACCAGCCATGGACTCCTTTCCTGAGCCGGTGTTCGGCAGCCCAGAGAGCAGCTCCTGCTTTGATACGAGTACTGAGGGGCACTTGCCTACTACTTGGGCCCCCCTGACGTCTTCGTGCTTTGCGGGAAACATCAATCTGCCGTTTCTTTCCCTTCTTCAGGGCCATGCAAAGATGGTTTCTGTTTTGTGTTGTTTCCGCTTGGTGCCGCTGCTGATGTGCTGATGTCCTATTCTGCAGGGTGCAAGTCATCTCGATGGTGGCATAAGAAGATTGCGGCCTGAAGAAACGCCTCCCTTCAGCCCATCGCTTCGTTGAGGTGAGTGCTTATGGCAGCTTCATAGCCTCTGGTTGCTGCTTTTGCCGATCTGATTTCTGGTGACCCTGCATCATGTTGGCAGTAGGTTTCTCTCAGCATCAGAACCCGACTTTGTTTGGTGGTACCTTTGAATGTTTTGTATCAATCTTCCTGTTGTCAGATCAATGTTCTGTGTTCATGTATTCGGATCCGCTTGGACCTTCCATGCTGAACTTGGTTGCATTGCTGTGAGGGGTTTGGCTCTGCTTAAACAAAGGGGGATGCGATGACGAAATTCAGATCACACTTTATAGTGCTGAGCGCAATCTGATGGCGGAATCTAAGGGTCTGAGCATCCCCCGAACATCGTATTGTCTGCCTCGTGCTTACTACTGGTATCAGGATTGTCAGGTTTGAAGTGGGCATGGATCTTGTCTTGTTACTATGTAACAAGTAGTGTTACAAGTGTTAAGTACGTAACTATGAAGTGTTAGCCTGTTGTTTTCGCTTTTTTCGTCATGTTCCACCTGAGTCGACCTGATCTGATCTCTGTGTGATTCTTGGGATGCACTTGTTTGATCAGTCTGAGCTGTAAATGACGATAAACCACAACTTTGAGGGGTTGCGCACTGATCAAATGCCGCAGCCTCGCCTGAAAACAAAGCTGTACGCTTGGCTTCTGATACAGCTCATGTGGGCAGTCGTCTTTGCTGTTGCTAATCCTGAAGCAATTATAAGGGATTGATGTCGCTGCTCACAGTGCCATTCTTCCAAGTTTATTCCGCTCACCCGGATTCTGCTGTTCTGACTGCTTGGCCGGTTGGTTCTTGATGCCCCAACTTTCGGCTTTCTCGTATATGATAAACAGATATCATGCTGTATATGCTTATTGACGGTCGAACACTGCCATCCACATTGGTTGGGTTCAACACAAAAACTTAATAAGCGAGAGGGACTGGGGACATCTACGGCCGCATCTGAAGTTCTGATTTTGCGGACCTACATGTCCTCTAAATTTCAACCTGATACCCACGAAATTGATTTCTTTGGCGCAGTTCATCTTCAGGGCTTGTTCTTTCTCACAAGCGGACGCTCATTCTGCAGGTTCTGATCTCTACACTGCGCACCTCCTACAGTGTTTGGAGATTACCCGAAGTTTCAAGTTGTTTCCAGACAAATCACATTTACCTGCTGTTGAAAAGCAAAACACTAAAGTTATTGAGTTGCTAACGAGGTAGTACTATCTGAATCGTAGGTGCGTTGAGTATGCTGGCCATTTTGAATATGCACAATAACCGCACATTCAGGCTTCTACCCCTCATCTCGTTCATACTCCATCACTTGCGGATGCAAGATCCTTGTGGCTGCCTCCCACACCTCATGCGTTTGGCCGTATCTGATACTTATACATGCCAGGTCACTGCCATGCACTAGTTGGCCATCTACGAAGTTGCTGCTTCGCTCGCACATGCAAACATACTGCACACGACACCTGTCCATTTCGACATATCTAACCCACTATATAAGTTTCCGATCCGTTTGCATGCCACTGAGTAACCTTTAGTCCAAAGTGGCGGTCATGGCCCATTGCAGCATGTGCAATCATTGATTGCCGATGCTGGTCAATCCGGTCTGTGCTATACGTGGCTGCAGCGAGTTGATCGAAGCTTGCCAGACCTAGCACAATCATTTGATCTGCCGTATTTTCGCGAATGTGCACACTGACCTTCACTTGAATTAATCTTGCATGAGGGGGCCTAGTGTGACTCGTGAGTCTGGGATTGATGTCATGCGGTACTCTATCGCTGCGGCAGCGCCTCGGCACCAGCATCTCTTCCGCATCATCTACGCATTGCATCATGCCAATCCAACAACAACAAAACTAGCTGGCTACCCCCCCCCATAAATATAAGCATTCCACTTATGATGGACCCACCGATCCGCTTGGCACACCGCCAAGTTGCACACCGCACGTCATACAAGAGCGCAAGCACATGCGCTCAGGGAACTTCTGCACTTTGGCACCCATGAAGAGAAGCTGCCATCAAAGACCTCACTAGGCCGCCATAGCGCGACTTCTCTCTCTCAAGGCAACGTACAGAAAGTTGCATCAGCAACTTTCGGGTCCAGCTTATAGGGCTGGCCGCAGTCACTCAGCATTCGGGTCTACACACAGTAGACTACAAACTGCAGCAACCTACAGCCGTCCGATCGGGTCGAGCCCTAATATCAACGGCTCACAACTCGCGCGCGCGCGCAGCTCCGATGAGCCACGGCAACGAGCCTCTACAGCGTGACAATGAAGCGCACCAGCCGAAAACGTTTTTGTACGCAACATGTACATTGTACAGCCTAGACATGCCATCTGCTTGATGGTGCACACATGCAAGAGCTCTGGAGCTGCCGCTCCAGCTACTCATAAGAGTATCTTTCTGATTCATTAGGTACACAATCGGATTGCAACTTGACCCCAACTCAGCATGTTAGAGATGACACTATACAAGCCGTAGTAATTACCTGATTCAAGTTTGCCTGCAATGTTCAACACGGAGTTGTACCATGCACCTTTGACAATTCAACTCTCTGTTGGTCTAGCTCAAGATGGAAGGACGATGAAGATACCCAAGCTAAACACCTTGTAAACAATTGTAATGGACAGGCAACCATGAGACGCGCGCTAAACACCTTGTAAACTCCTGTAACCTGCTCTCGAGCTTTGCTCTCTCTTGACATACTCACGAGCGCCCAACGCCCCCAAGAGCATGCCGATCGCCCCGAACAAGATAGCAGCTGACCCGGCCAGAAAAATTGCGAGTCTTGGCCCAAAGAAGACCCCGCTCCTGCTAGACTCTCGCCGCTGCGAAACCCACTTTGCGATGTATGCCTTCTCCGTCTTTCGGGCTGCTATGAGGGAAGGCGGGTCGTCCGGCAGAGCCGCTCGGAAATCCAAGTGGTGCGCGCCTGTTGCAGAGTTTTTGGCACAGATTACTAGATTGTAAACAACTCCTAATGAAATTTTAATATTGAAGAAACAAACAAAGAAGAATGTCCTGTAAGGGAGAGGATGTCGTCTGCCAGGGGGTAAAAAGACCTTTCTTTTATGCTCTGACGACGTACTAAACCACAAGCACCTACATGAAATGCGCAATGGCCCCGACGATTGTCAGAAGAGTGACTTCGATGACGTTGGAAGCACGTTCCGAGGCGCCTTAGAGTGAAACGCAGGCAACACTTGCACAATAAGGGAACCAGATCCTCGAGCCGAGCAGCTTAGAAGATTTCTCGTGGCCATTTGAACAGAAAGTGGACGGACACACGAACAGAGCCAAGTCTTCCGCACCATGACAAGGTAGGGCAGCAAATCTTGTGAAATGGAAGAGGAAGAAGCGCTTACCGTCCTTGATCTTGACAGCATGGATGGTACTGGAAATGTCTTCCAACACGCTGCAAGAGCGGGATGGAAACGTGCATGGTCAGACTTCCGTCGCGGTGCTAGTGACGTCACTCAAGAGTCTGGCTGTTGAGAAGAGGCTGTCTTTGGCTCCCGGACAGAACAGTTGGTTTTGATAGCACCCAAAAGGTACGACTGTTGAAACACAGCTTACGATCATGCAAGGATTCAGCCAGACATGGAGCAGGGCAAGTGGTGTGCTGAAAACGCGGGATCAAAGGACCGGTCAACATAAAGGAGTGCAGGAAGGAGGGCGACCCACCCTCCGCCGCTCCAAGGATCCAGGTCGCCGTTGGAGAAAACAATGTTGCTCGCCGAATAGCGAAGCACGGTTTGCACGTCCTGCACGAGGGGTGCTCTGATCACGTCAGCATCCGCTGCCGATGACGTCACCCGGCAGGAGTTTGCGGTTGAGCCGGGAAACGCGACCGTCTCAAAGGTCGTCTCCTTACAGGGAATCCAACTTGAATGATTGACTTCGCGAATACAATATTGCGCCCTCGTCTGCAACGGCTTTTAACGTAGAGGCTGCTCTTCAAACTTTGAGAAAACCCCGATGACCAATTAAATCCTTCCAGTGCCGACGAGACGGGCGGCGGAATAAGAAAAGCGTTTATGAGCACTGAATCAGCTTCGAAAAACATCCGCCATCACCCGACGAAGCGGAAAGTTTCTCAAGACACAAGTGCCTCGTGATCAGAGAAATTGACCAGAAGTTTAACCAGAGAGTGACCACAAAAGTACCAGAATAGGGATTCGAGGTGTCACCAGAAAAGTGACCGGGATGTGTGACCAGAAAAACCACCACTATGTGACCTTGGTGTGATAAGAAGCGCAGTCAGCATTACTCTGCCGCCGTATTCTGTGAGCACCCAGTTCGGCCGCGGCGTCACGCCGAACTGGTCTTGGCACGACTTGACGAACGCGGGGAGGTCCCACTCCGACGCCTCGAACATGCTGTTGCTCGCGTTGCTGGACATAGGCATCACCATCTCGGTGCACGCCTGCCAAGCGAACAATAGAACATATTTGCGAATTCTCGACGTTCGTAGTTAATCGAGAATCACGGTTCTCTGCTAACGAGATTACTGACCCGTTTTTGCAGCTCAAAGAGCTGCATCTTCGCGCCAGATCTTTCAATCTGTCGCTCTGCAAGCAAACTTCACAGCGCAGGGAGGACGGCGCCTCCCTGCGAACAATAGAATATATCGAGATTCTACAGGGTTCAGGGATTTCAATGTCTCTTCGACTTCGAAGATGACTTCATGCATCTAAGATTGATTAGCTACTGGAACCCAACCGGACCCTTGAACACATTGTCGTTCGGTTTGCTGAAAATTTTCGTTGCTGCTCGTCACCAGGTTGGTGCAACCCCGGGAAACATCACAAGATAGTTGCGGTTGGGGTACGCCTTCGTTCTTAAGTACGAGTATGAGCTAACCGCATAAGAAGTCAGGCTACTAATGCGAAGCAAAAGCGACGTCCAATGTTGACCTGTTCTTGTGCAGCCTGTTGACTTTGCAGATGGCCAGCCCCACTGCTCTCCAACTTCGGACGAATGTATGCGCGAAAGCCTGGAACTTCGAAAAAACAAAGCCGCGACAACAAGACCCTGAAAAAGGGCATGATCGAGACACCTTGAGAGCGCCTTTAGATCACGCGTCCTCCTAAGGACGCGTTGCTTCGGAACCTCGAGCGGCCAGACATGAGTCCAAAGCACAAGTAACGGAAAGGCGGCAGTGCCTCTGCGTCACACGGCGGCCTCTGCGCACCTGGTAGTTCCAGCCGTTCTCCCCGTGCGGGTCCGCCCCGATCTCGAAACACGTGGCGTCTCCCGAGTAGTTGAAGTACACGTTTGCGCCAGCGTAAATCCGCTCCAGGAGGCTCGAGCCTGCGGGGGCCCCATCCATCTGACGACAAACCTGCCAGAACGGAAAGCAGTCTGAAAATCAGCGCGCTTCCGAAGTGCCTTTGAGATGGGATTGTTATGCATCCAGGATCTGACAGTTGCACTCTCAAGACGCGCAGGAGACTCGTGATTCGTTCTATCCAGTTGCTCGGAGTTCTGGAGGCCTCCCTGATACGCCGCCACACGCGCTGAGACGGGCTCGGTGTCAGATCTCAACTTTTTCTATCATCGACTTGAACACTATATAATCGCTTCGTTTTGTGACAGTAACTTTGTTGGTTTGGAATTCGACAGAGCTGCTCTGGGCTGAATAACCCGTGGACGCTGCTTTCTTCCGTCGACGCGCCCTACGAAATGGCGCAGATACTCGAAAGCTGAAAAATCTCCATCTCGTCTCCAAGACTGAGAATCAGGATATTGTGTCCACCCTGGGTCAGCGTCTGCCTCCGAATACTCCTCAAGTTGAATCCTTTCAAGATGCTCGAGCTTAATCGATCGAAGCCTCACCTCCCTGATCGGCCAAGCCGGGAGCGGAGCCAAGAACGCGGCGGGGGAGGGGTAGTCAACCATTGCCAGGTTGGCATATGCCTCGCTCAGCCAGTCCTTCACTTCCTCCGCAGACTCAGGCGTCCTGTAACACACAAGAAACGCTGGTGAATGTCGCTCATAGACACTGTTTAAAGGACACTCAGAGTTGGGCTGGGCGTTTTCGCCGAGATGAGCCTTGCAAAGGGTTCGGAAGAGATGCCAGATCCAGTCGTTCACTTCTATGGCTCTTCCATCGGGCGTCGTTTCTCCAAAGAAGTTCTTGTTCGGCAGTGACGTGCCGAGGATCGGCGAACAACGGGCGTGTGCCACGGTTTGCAGGTAAGACAAGCTTCTCCTTAAGCCAAATCCATCTCGCGCACGACCTTTCCCTCGTGATGAATCCCGAGTACTCTCTCACGGCTTCTGCAAGAAAGCCGCCGAAACCTGTCTAATAGGGATGACTACGTAACGCTCAAAATGCGTTCCTGCTCGCCTCTCTGGGCGAAAATCAATGACTGTAAGCTTGTGAGAACAGAAGTTTCAAAGCTCGTGAGAATCGGAGGGCCATACCAGGACTGTAGCTACTCTGGGAATAGCATGCTGGCTTACCGGCAGAGTCGGAAGACCTCTCCAAGTTTGAGAAGACCGTTTGCCGGCGACGCTGCGACCTGATCAATGACGTCCCAAGAGGCCTTGATCGTCTCGAAGCACGAAACGCTCTCCCGCTGCAAAGCAAAGCACGGGCGCTCAAATCTCCTCCTGTCATACCGTCCTCATTTAACGTTCCTTTTCTTGAGAATAGATTCGATGGACGCTGGAAATAGCCACATCTTGGCCTTCTACGTTTCTTTTCATTCTGCCCGTTTCATTTTACGCCCTGATTTTCCTTTTCAAGCAACCGGCGATCATTCGGCTTCGGCTTTCAGGCAGCTACTTCCACCAAGAAGTACGTTCGGAACGGCTTGGATTGGCTAGCGAGGTACCATGAAGGAGACGCCTTGTGTGATTCATTCCGTACACCCAACAAGAAGTACGTTGGTTTCAAAGACGGACAACGTGCTTGGCGCCAAGGATTGAAGTGGATGGCCGAGTCAAGTTTACACTTCTGACCTCCGCAGTAAAATTGCTGAGAGGTCGACAATGAGAGAGAGAGAAAAGGAGATGCGGGCAAGACTGTGATTATGAGGGGGTGCGACGACCTGAAAGGACAAATGCAGCCAGTCACGGACCGAACCTTGCAAGAGTCGACTTGATACAGGATCGTCTATAACGACGTGACGTGATGGCATCAAGAGGACGCCGTTTTGACAGTACAATATGCAACAAAATACTTCTTAAGACAGGGTTCAGAGTATGTAACATAATACTTCTTAAGACAGGGTTCAGAGTATGTAACATAATACTTCTTAAGACAGGGTTCAGAGCTGTAAGCAAAAGTGAGTAGATCCCGTCCGTTAAGGCAACCACACCTTAAAGTCTTCAGACACAATGTGGTAGAAGGAGTCGAGAGGGACGACGTCATCGAACTCGAGGATGGGGGCAGACGAGGCAACGGCACCACAGGCGATGTGGGGGTACTTGATGCGGAACCATGCGGCCAGCACTGCATTGGCAGCCGTTGCTTTGAGGAGGGTCGAAGCTGGAAAGTGTTGTCTCTTTTCTTGATCAAATCGTTGGTTATGGGAGGTGTTATTCCCGTACAAGAACACAGCAACGTGCAAAAAGTCCATTTCGAAGTGCACCTACACAAGATTGAACCCGTATGTCCGAATTGCTCATTGATGTCTATGTATCTTTTGACTACCTGTGGTTTTATCAGTCTCGAGCAAGAGGAACCGCAGGTCTCAGAAGAGATCAGGATCAACTTACTGCCACCATATGATCCGCCAAAGACAACCACAGACGAGTTCCCTGCGCTGAGGTTCCTCTTCAGATCCACAATGAGCGTTGCGTAGTCAGCCAAGGCTTGCTCTGAGCTCAAGTACCCCAGCGTGGAAGCGTTCCTGTACGCAGCTTCCTGACTCCCAAAGGGCATTGACTCCCCGTAGTATCTGCATTTTTGAGGCAAACCTCAGTCCTTCCCAAAGAGACATCCTCTAGGAGTGCAATGAAAATTTCTGGAACTGCTGGACATGGCAACAGGCTAAAGCGCAACGGCCAGACGTTCTACTTCGGGATTGAAAATCAGATTGTATTCTCCAAATATCTGGTGTCACTCTTTGACCAATCAAACAACTAGTTAGTGTTCATGAAATTTTGAAGTACTGGGCCAGGATACTGCTGCTGAAATCCTTCCAGTGATCTATAAGGATCTTGAGTATATTATTTTCTTAGGTGTTCGAGTCCATCTTAAACAGAAAGCCACACTAGATACTCACCGATGCTCAGGGAATACCAACAGGGCACCAAATTCGGGAGCAATATCCCACAAGAATCCAGTATTGTTTGCAAACCTGCAGGGTCCAAAGATGAAATACTGAAGGTTTCAATGGACGCACTGACCAAAGGGCTCCTGCAGCCCCCTTGATACCCTGCATGAGCGCATAGCAAAAGAGAAGCAGACATTGGAAGCTGGCACATGTGGATGGCCACCGCAGTATGTTTTAACAAGTTTTCTGGAGTAGTTGACTCGACAATCATATATTGGAGATTTAGCACATTCCCACTGACATCAAAGGCTTTTGATATCAAATAGGTAGAGTGTGCAGTTGGCCCGATGAGCGATTCAGAAGACAAGACACCTCTCAATCAAATGACACTAGCTTATAAACATTCAGATATTCCCATCGTGGTCACAACGTACTGATTGTGAGCCTTGACTTCAGAAATGTTTGAATCAATCGACACATTAATTTGTCGATTTGTAGTTGCGCATCAAGCAAGCTCTCGCTCCTCCTTCAAGTTATTGTACAAGATTGGGACTATATAAATAAAAGCCTCTTGCTATAGCAGGTTGCTTGAATACAACCACACCATCAACCGGTTCTATTGCACTCAGATTCTAACACCTCACCAGGGAGCACAACCTCACCAGTCAATGTACCCCTCATTTCCCATGTACACAAAGATTGGGCCATGCCCTTCCTTCAGCCAGTGTTCATCGTTGATCAGGTACCGCTGCTGAAATGTGGAGGTGGCTTCAGGTGTGAAGGCGAAGTGATCCAACGTCTGACTGTAGTATTCAGTGCGATATGAGTAGGGTGCATTACTCTGACTGCCTGTCAATTGCGAACCAAGGCTGGCGTCCCTGCGAACCCTGGGAATCCTGAGGTGGCCAATTCCCTGGGTGGCATCGCCCTGCGTACATAAGGCCAAGATGAGGAGGAAAGCCAGCACACAAGGCGCCGTTGGAAGGAGCTCCATCTAGCCCTGTCAGAGATCCAAGCAAAACGAAGAAGGTGCCGGCCAGCAATGTTCACTTTTGCGAAGCTGGGCCAGAGTTACAAGGGGTTTGAAGGGGGTTTGGATGACCAGCCCGTAATCAAGGTCTAAACCCAACCTGTACGCTTTTGCAAACCCTAAATTCCAGAACCCTAATGCTGCTTCTCGCTGAGTCATGCAACTTTACGTGACTTGTGCCCCGTCAGCACGCGCAGCTAGGCGCCATCATCATGCCATGGCAGCGTTGAAGGGAGGAGAGGAAATCGCAACTTCAATGGCTCAATTGCCTCAGGGCGCGAGAACGCTTATACTTTTAAGGTGGTGTAGCAGCAAGGGCAGAGTCTGGGAGGCCACAAGTCGTTGGAGCTGACGGAGCCTGGCTTTCTGAGAAGGAGGCCGCCATGCAGGTGGCGACATGGGCCAATCGAGCAGTGGGAGCGGCGAGGCTGTGCCGGGTTATAGCCTCGGCACAGACGACGGGCAACGGTTTGCAGAGGGTGGATGTGGGGTCCTTTGCTGAGATTCCTAGGTCTGAGGAGATGCATACTGCAGGGCTGGAAGATGGGTGCAGCACGTCGGGCAGGTTGCCTAAGTCAGCCTCGACCCATGTGCAGTACCCTGCGGTTCCCAGCCTGGCAACCATGTGTGCAGCAAGCCAGCAGAGAGGCTTCAGCTCGCATGCACAGTGTAAGCTGTCTCCTCTGCTCTCAGAAGTCTCTACACGCATCGTTGATGAATGTCTGGTTTGGTCCATTTTGGTGAAGGCCTTCACAAATATGAGATTTTAGGGTTTGAATTGCAAAATTCGTGAAAAGGGCGGCATGTCCTGCATTGCTCACTTCTTTCTTCTAGGGACCTGATCAACCAGTATTTGTTTGACGGTTGAGGTATGGGGTATTGACATCCTTGTTACAGTGCACAATGGTACAACACACATAGCCCCTCGTTGGGCCATGACGTAATCTCCATAAGCAATGCTATCATGTTTGGGATGCCCGAGCTGATATTGTATGGCCGATCAAACTCAGCCCCAAACAACGAAGCTCCTTTGAAGGGGTCTGGTTTGAAGCCTCTTACATCCAGTTGCAAAGTATTTCTGTAGCCTAACGATAAGACTCCTTGTTTCAGCTTCTCCACCTGAGCTGACACGGTTGGCTTATGTGCAGATGCTGAGATTCCACCAGAATATGAAATCAGACCTGGCCCTATTGCTGCCTACCAGAAGCTGGTGGAAGGAGGGGTGATGAATGAAGACGATCATCAGGTGTGATGCACGCACATTCATAGTAGCCCCCAGCTTCAACCATGTGTGCAGACATGTCCTTGTTCAAGGTCTAGTGGAACTTGTCATTGGTCGTTGATTCCTTGATTGGCACCTTCAGAGCATGTACTAATGTAGCTGCGTTTATGCTGATGCTCTGATGAATTGATGGTATGCAGGAGGCTGCTCTCGTCCTCCTTCAGAATCTGTATGAGGAGCTTGTTGACATGGTAGATCAGCGGCCGGAGGGCAGGAACTATGGAAGCGACAGGTAGTGTTTCTGACACGTGTCACCCCCTATCAGATCGCCTATTAGTTGCTTGATTTCCATTAACCGAAAATATCGTTTATCTGTCAATGGTTTCCCTTGTTGAGAGTTGGTCCTTGATACAGCAACAACAAATCAATCTGCCCTGGCAAGACTGATCTGGAGGCAATAATTTTCCAAAGCTAACTAGCTTCTGACGTTTTCCATGCCCCATGATCTGGATTGATCTTATTCCAATGCTTTGTGCAGTCGGGATAACTGGTGGTCTCGCTTGGTTGGCCTATCGCACCGGTCGGGCGCAGTCCCAATGCGAGGCCTATATTTGTATGGTGGTGTTGGAACAGGGTAAGGGGCACTACGACTAAGCTTCCAGGAGAAGCATCGGATTCAATTGTCGATTTTGGGGATTATGTCACAGGGGTACGTGATTAGTCCGACGTTTGATCCCTTGATTGACACTTGTTGAGAAAGAGCATTCTCCAGTCGTGGTGATGAAGATTGATCAATCAAAGAATTTGTCGTTTGTTCAGTCACGATTTTGTTTGTTCAAGCACTACTTAGTCAAGCAAGTTCTTTCAATTGTTCAATCAATTGACCATCTAACGTTCAGTCACTCAATCAAATGAACAGCCTGCTCTAGTATTAGATCAGATCTAAAGGCCTTGAGGTTCTAACATTCTGGACTCGCTACCACCAAAAACCAATAATAGGCATACAATCCATGTAACTTACCGGCAACTTCTCTTTTTGTGCATGCAGGAAGACTATGCTGATGGACATGTTTTACAAAGAACTGTGAGTTCCAATCAATTGACTCCCCCGTCCAATCAACTTTAAGGCTTTGCAACAGATGCCTGGACGTGCTCGTTGGGTCTGCAACTATTTGTTCACGGAAACGGATACTCAGCATCTTGTTATCAACTGCTTTCGGTCCTTGCCTTACCTGCTTTCTGAGGCTGGGCTCTTGTTTCGCGCGCAGGCCAGAAAGCATTGCGAAGACAAGAATACACTTTCACGATTTTATGCTGGATGTACATGGGAGGTTGCAGGTAAGCACGGGTCAAATGGTTTGCAAACAATGACGAGGCTCATCAGATCGAACCGTTTGCACCGCAATCATGAGGTTCGCGGAATCTCACCCATATCTTTGCTTTGCAAAGTCCATTCGGTCAAATGAAACCTCCATTCCTGCTTTTTTCTCTTTCTTCCGCTCCTGGGCTGTTGGAAGCTTCGAACTATAGACCAACCCCGGTATTGCCCTCAGTTGCTGGTTCGAGAATAGGGTAAAGTGTGTTGACTTAATTCAGCAACATTCTCGCATATAAGTTATCTTTGTTCACTCCGTACCAAAATGGGTAGATTCCAGAGACAAAGTATTGAACGCAGATATAGTACCCGACGATAATTTGCCATTGGTTGTGGAGAACTTTGCGATCTTGAACAGCGCTTGTTCCTCCTCGAATCAGATTTGGGCACATGTGGGCCCGTGAGCGTACTAGGCTCGCTTGAATCTGATTAGATTTGAATCCAAGTGTTATTACTCCTCTCATCCATGAAAGCTATCATTCCCAATCATCGAACCGTTGGGCCGTCTATCTCACCCCGCTCTTGTTACTCTTTCCTGAACAGAAGCTTCGGTCGCTGCCAGACCCGCTCGAGGCGGTTGCCACGCAAGTCACTGCAGACATTAAGCTCCTGTGTTTGGACGAGTTTATGGTAAGGCTCCTTCAAAGTCACTGCCACTGTCGCCATAGTCCTCGTATGCGGATCTTTCCCTTGTCCCCGGGCCTTTTAAGCCGCTTTCAAATTACGTTTATTTCCTTGATAAACCATCGAAACGGAGATTGCAGCGAGTGAGGATGATGAAGTGTCACCGTGATTTCCAAGTTAAAATCTGAAAGCCTGGTGAGATGCGATTGACAAGAATCCATTCCTTGCTCTGGGCAAAAAAGCTTTGTCTGTCATTTTCCTGGAACGTTGACCTTACATCAAGCCATGATGAAAGGACACTTTCACGTTTGACGACGCGTGGGCAAACTCTTTTTCCTAGTACAGAGCTGTGTTGTCTTCGGCCAGGCAGAAGAACCTATTGTCCTCTTCGCAGGTGACGGATGTTGCCGACGCTATGATACTCAACCGGCTCTTCCAGCACCTCTTCTCGAAAGGCCTGGTGAGTCGCCTCTCTCTCTTCACCTTTTGCCTTTGACAGCTTGTTGGTGCAGCTTCGAGAAAGGTTGCGAGAGCAGTAACGATTTTGGTCCTGCCCGCTCTAGTCCGTGAATTCGTCATTTCAATGCGCCGTTTCCGCTCTGAGGTGGACAAATCACGCCGTTGGGGTTCTCCCCAGCAGCACGCATGCAAGAGATTGCAAAAACCAATTGGGGATGGCACTTTCTGATTGAAAGCGATCGGAGGATCTTCTCTTACTGCCACCTGTGCACGAGCGCACTTGGTGCATGAATATTCTTAACTCTTTGCACTGAACGTCGACAACGGTGAAATGAACGATCAGGCGAACCGTCGCATCAAATCGCCAAGAAAGATCCTCAGATGGAGTATGTTCCGTTACGAATTTCCAACTTTCGGTACTGCTGGTCCCAAATGGTGAATTGAAAAGGTTCTTGAATCTGCACACGGCCAGCTTTCTGACATCAAGCCTTGAAATTCTTGTCTTTAGGTCGACTTGGCCGCTGTCCGACGATCGAAGCAAATTCCTGACCACTTGAGATTGCGCTGGGACATTTCACCCAATCACTCTGGCTGCTAAGCAACAATCTGTTGGTATCAACGTCGGACCGTGCGCCTGACCTAATCTACGGAGGCTTGCTGCGCTGATCTGACCAGAATAACCTGGCCGTTTCTCAATACCCTGTCGTATCAACGTCGCAGCGTGCCTCTGACCGGCTCTTCGGAAGGTTGCCGAAGCCGCTTCCCCCTTGCAATATTATCCAAGGTTTTGACGCCAAAAAGTGTGCGGATCTTTTAGTTCCAATTTGGCCGCTGATTTGACAGGTTCTCGTATCGACGTCGAACCGTGCGCCTGACCGGCTGTACGAAGGAGGGCTGCAGCGGCAGCTCTTCCTTCCCTTCATCGAAACCCTCAAGCAGCGGTGCGTTGTCCACGAGATCGGGTCCACTACGGACTACCGGAGACTAACTGAGGTGGGTCTGCTCCTCCGTGAGAAAGGTCCCAAGCACGGCCCCCATTTTGAGGACTACACATGGACCACATGAATAGATTTTGGGACGTTATTGAGGCATCCATTGTTTTCTGGGCGCTTCATAGGCCTGAACGACTATTTTGCTCGCGAGCTGCATCTTGCGGTCCCATCATTGGCACTTTAGTTTCAGGCGAAGCGCGTCTCGGCCTCGTTCTTGTTCTTTGCAAGTTCAAGTCAGGCCTGGTCTTCAACGATCCGGGCGCCTCAAGACGCTTGAAGCAACAAAGACCTTGTTTATCGTAAGAGCGCTGGGCAGACGACCTTAGCTCTGCACAAGTTAGATGTCCCTGGTGGTCTTAACATTCTGAGTACCGGTTTCGCAGGCCCAATGAGTCGTTTCATTCTACGGCAGGGCGCCTTCGAGATGCTGAAACCCAAGCCGACCTGCTTCCGAACATTGCGTGGCAGACACGAGTAGATTTCCGATCCACGGACTCTGGTTGTTGAAATTGCATCTCCATTATTGAATGCGCAGGCCCAGTACGGCCTCGTTTCCTACGGCGAAGGCGCATCCAACCTGTCGAAAGCCAAAGTCCAACAGAATGTTGGAGTTTGTGGAGCGAAGAGTTAGCTTTCGCGGAGATTGGACTTCAACGTTTAAAATTACCAGTTGCGCGCTGCTTGTATTCTCGCAGGCCCAATTAGGCCTTTTCTTCTACGGCCAAGGCGCCTCCGAGATGCTAGAAGCCGAATTCAAACCAATTACAAACGTCTATGGCAGACGAATGTAGCTTTCTTAATGCACGATGCTAAGATGACTCTGAATTCCTCCTTATGTTCGGTTACGCAGGCCCAATCAGGCCTCTTCTTCTACGGCCAAGGGGCTTCGGAGATGCTGGAGGCCAAGTTCAACCTCATCACGGAGAACGCGCGGTTGCAACCGGCCACCGTAGCAGTATTTTGAAGCTTCTGCCTTCGGTGGTCAAGATTACTAACTCACCTGCCCCTTGTAATTTTCAGGCCCAATTAGGCCTCTTCTTCTACGGCCAAGGCGCCTCGGAGATGCTGGAGGCCAAGTTCAACCTGATCACCGAAAATGCGCGGTTGCAACCGGCCACCGTGGAAGTGGCAATGGGCCGGCGGATCGAGGCGACCAAGGCAGCGGGCGCGCGCGCTTTCTTTGAGTTCACAGAGTTGTGCGATATGCCGCTTGGAGCCGCCGACTACATCGCTCTCTGCAGTGAGTGCCGCCTGGCTCTCTTTTCCGCTTGTTTGTTCCAGCTTTGTTTCCACTATTCCAATTTCTGTCTCCCCTTCTTTTTCTGCTCATCCGTGCCACTAATACGCATCAAGAATTGTTCACCCTCAAATCAGATGATATGCTTGGTCACCTCTTTGTCCACTCATCACACGTTATGAATCATTTCCCTGTTCACGGTTCTCCCGCTCCAGACTTTGATGCTGCCTCTTTCCGTTTCAGCACTCGTTCTTCCAGTTGCTCTTACTTTTGAAGCCAGGGTTGTTGCTTTAAAGTCAGCTGCCTCGTCCTTTCCCAAGGATGAGGATCTGCTGATGGCAGACGCGTATTTGAGGATTCTGTTCGCTTCTTCGAAGTCTCTTCCAAGCAGCAGTAGAGTCTAAGAGCGGCTGAATGTCACGGAGACCAGCCTTTGTCACTCGTTACTTTCGGTGCCTCTCTTCACGACAACTTTGCATGCTCGTCCATGCTTTGGGCAAAATAGGTAAAGATTCCTCTGGGAAGATCGCAGAGAAATCTCTGAAATTTATGCAAACCGCAGCTAATGGCCAATCAGTAGAAAGTCCCCAGAGCGCGAATGCGCAAGCCCGTCCAAGGAAAGCCGAAACAAAGACTAGCATCTTAAGCCAAGATATCACCTTGCGCAGATGTGAAGAAAAGTCTGGGGAACATTGACAATGCATTTCCTCGAATGGCAGATTACTTCCACACGCTCGCCATCGACGACGTGCCTGTTTTTGGAGCCAGCAACCGCAGCGCCGCCTACCGCTTCGCCACGCTAGTCGACGTGAGCACTCCCCTCAGTCTCCAGCATCTTTTGCCAGACATCCCGTCTTTCTTCTTGTCCCGGCAGAGTGCCATTTTCATTACCAGTGCTGAAAGCTTTTTGCTCCTCCTCCCCTGCACGAGCTTGAGTCCCATCATTGACAAACGTCTGCCGCAAAGGGCAACTGCACCAAACATGACCTTCTATACTAGACCCAGCAAAGGCAGTGATCTCCTGCGCTTTTGGGATTTTCATGACACGACGACGATCCCCAAGTTATGTGCGAGCATAGGATTCGTCTGCTATGCTCAGCGGAGGCGACTCCGGTCGCCTATACTTGATTAGACTAAGAAACGCGACACTGATCTCCCATGCTACTTTTCTCAGCAACTGGCGAAAAGGCACTGCTTGCTCATGCTGCTTTCTCTAAGCTGCAGAAACACCCGGTTGATGTTCCCCGGCCAGTTGATGTACGAGCACACGACCGGGCAGCTTTGCACAGCTGAAGTCACACACAACAATTATTCCCCATGCCTCTGCAAATTAAAAACACGCTAATACTTCCTCAGGCTTTTTCAAACCTGCAAACAAAGAAGGTGACGTTCCCCGTCCAGGTAATGTACGAGCACAAGACCCGGCTGCTCTGCTCGGCGGAGGCCACCCCGGTCGAGCTGTTTGACCGGGTGGTCACATACGCCGACCGACCACAGCAGAGAAGCTCGCGCACCTGGGACAACGAGAGGGCGGACGTGCTCGTGGACAATGAGCTAGGGTTTGCCAAGGACCGGATAATTAGCAGGTGAGTCACGAGTGCTGAGCTTTGCAATCCGACCATTGCTTGGAGCTCGTAGTGCTGGATGACTTCCGGTCTGGTGAATGGACTTTCCATTGTCAGATTTGGCGTTCTGGGTTTGGGCAGGGCCAAGTGAGCGCCACCTGGAGGGTGCGCAGTCCTCAGCAGTATAAGGGTAATTATAGTTTTGCCCTGCTGGTTCGATATGACGGCGCATGAAGGAAGAGATGTTTCATCGGGAAGAACAGTTTGGGTGCAGGATCAAGGAACTGACTGCAGAAACGAGTCGATTAGTCAGTGCAGGTTCTTCGTATCTATCCAAGCGGGCCCAACGTTGTAACACAGCGTTCCAGCATTTTCGTCGGCTGCTCAAATTGAAGACAACTTTGCGTAGCTCCCTGCGCTCCAGCCGCTTTTTCGCAGAAGTGTCTCTTTCGAGATGGTGCTTGAATTCTGCGCAGCCTCGACAATCCAGGGGAATCCGGGTTGTTTTTGGAGATTTTCCAACACCAAACGGAGGAATCAATTCCGGACATCTTGACCCATATGATTTGGTAACTGTTCTTATGATGGCTTCCTTGCCTTGCAGGCTGACAGAGATGCAAAGTTTGGACTACCTAGAGGACTGGTCCCAACGCCATTTCCACACCGACCATCACGAGGACGCCGAGGAAAATAGAGCCGCGCAAGGGTAAACACGATCTGTAACGGGACTAATCTTGTGTTTGAATCAGTTGGCTGCTGCGGCTCAGCATGAAGACCAATCTGATGAGTGTGCTCCAAACATTGTTAATCTGTAGGAGACATATGCGACATGAGGTATGAGTTTGTGTTTTTGGTAATGAGGCCAATACAGTAGCTTGATTGGAGGAAGCAGCCCGCAAGTCTTTGCGCTGCGAGCTGGGTAACACCCGAATTTATCTGTTAAGATGAGCTTTTGCCTACTAAATCTAAATTTGCGGGTTCTCGATATAAATTGCATTTTCGATGCAAAGCATGAAAGACTTCAAAAGGTTGCATGTGCACCTCTGCATGCGGGCATGATGCTCGTATTAGGCTGGGGACGAATGATACTTGAAATTTGGATGCAAGCCGCATGCCATGCCATGGTGTACATTGAATTATTGCAGTTGTGGCAAGGGGATGTCATGAATGTTCTGTTGTTGCCAGATAGTTTGATCCAACATTACTTTCGTGCACGTCCGTACGTTTTGCGAGAGCCGGATGTGCATGAGCCATGCGCAGCACAAACGAGCTCGTCGTTACTCGAGCTCATGACGAGCTCACTCACGACCTTGCATGAGGTAGTGGTGCTTCCGGCCGTGCCTGGATCCATTCAGCTGTGAGATTATGCTACGAGATACAAATCAAGCATATGCTGGATTGAAGGCGTGGAAGCTCTCATGCAGCTCGGGCGAACAAGGATCTCTTACGTCCTAAATCGTTGAGGGATGCGCATAGGCTACTGCTTATTACATAAAAAATGATTACATGCCGCTCTATTAAGATGCACAGACCGGCTTACATTACCATGGCTCAATTACTGGAGTCAGCGGCCCCACAGCATCACAATGAATTGTGCTCGTCTTTTTGAAAGCTATGCAATAACACTAGTCATGCAACTTGTGTTCCACCAAAAGAGCGGCGCGCGAGGGGGACGCAAGGCGTGCACCCAACTGTCAGTCGCCGACCTGTTTTGAAACAGGGCCTCCACCACCGGAGTGAGCCGCCGCCCTGCACCTCGAAGCAAAGACAGGTCATCAGCCTTGGATTCTTTGGACACTCTGCGATCGAAAAGATCATTGAAACGTTAGCGAGCGCGTCTCCACCGTTCGATGATCCTCGCTTGTATTTCCAACCGTTCAATCTCTTTCCACCTTTTCCCACAGGTCTTTTGCTAGATGCATCACGCCCACGGCCGGGCTGATGTCATACTGATGCACGTGCAAGGCGAGGGCACGTGGCAGGTTTAGGAGGCCAGCTCGCGCGTCAGCGGCCGCGACCGCGGGCCGCGTACTCCTGCCCAAGGAGGAACGCTCGTTGCAGTCAGAAACCGCCGCTTGTGCTTCGGACGCGAGCTTATTCACACCGTCTTCGTGCTTAGACACATACCCGTCCCGAGCTTCTTTTGACCTTTCGGAAACGTCATTTCGACGCCCGCCCGGCACAGGGACTCGGCCGCAATGACGTCAGCTACCTTTGAACGGCTCTATCGAACGACTGTAACGTGCTCGTCGTCGACTTTGGTTCCGGCGCAGTAGTGCAGAAGGATGATTACTCTCTGACCCAACTCTGGAAGGCCATCAGCTTCCTTCCAGTACCCACTTTTCCTTTCCCCTAGATTTCGTCGCGCGGAACGCGCGACCAGCTTCTTCACATGGCGCATTCCCGAGCGACCGAGAGCCGGTGCCTAGCACCCGCTTGGTCGCCACCTTTATGCGACATTCCCGGCAAAACTGTCGTTCCGTTTTGCTGTTCTAGAGCTTCCTTCCTGACTAAAAGGGCCGGAAGTGGTGCCATGGCCGAGGCTGAAGAATTGAACGGGCTCGTGCTGCCTGCGGCCTCCCTGCGGCACGCGTCAAGCCCTTAATAAAGCGACCCACTGTTTCCGTTCAACTTTTGCTTCCGCCGAACTCCGTCAGCCTTACGTTCCGCTCGAGGTCCGCCTGAGCTTGTCAGTGCTTCTGGGGGATTGGGCGCATTGTTTTTGCAAACATGCGTCTAATCCTTGTTCCCGAAAAGGGAATTCCGAGTGTACATGTCGGACGTTCCAACCGTTCCTTTGGGCGCTCTCGTTCGTCCAGGTCCAAACTCAAAGATGGCTTCGTTCACCTGAAAGAGTAGTAGCCTGAAAGAGTCTTTTCATGACCCGCACAATCGCTTCGAGCCCTGTCGACCAGTCTGCGTGTCATGCCGTGTGAACGGCAGCCAATTTAGCACCACGTGGCTGCGCTAAAGCAGCCTCGCAGATCGCGGGGGGGGCGGGGATGGCGCGAGGAAGACTACGCGGAAAGTACCTGCGACGTGTCGCCGTTTTGTTGGCCGATGCGTAGACGAGTCCGTCGGAGGTCGCCTGGGCGTCGTTGATGGGATCCAAAACGCCCCGGGAAAGGACCTCCGCCGCGATGCCGTTGCCTGCGCTTTGGAAAGTCGGGGGAGAATGCCCCCCTCGAGCAGTTTCCATTGCTTGATATTCGTATTTTTCATCCAAGAGAGAGCGCGCCCCCGCTGCCCGTACTAGTTGCAGAGGCTCCTTCTCCGTTCCATGGTTTCTGTCCGAGCCTTTTCTTCCGGAGCCCAAACCGCCTTCCTCCGGTCAGATTTGCCAATCGGCTCGAGATTGTTGTCAAAACTCAGAGGCCGGCGGCCCTCTCCGGCCCGCTACCGTCGCAGCATTGGCGCGAAGCGCGGCGGGAGTGGCTGTCTGATCACTCTCGAATTTGCCGAACAGCTGAGAGCCCTGCTCATAACGAACCACGGCGACCGAATGGAACCACGGCGTCCATCATAGGCCCGCGGGGGCCTTTGCGTGCTTTATATTGCATGGATGCCGCACCACGTACTGAACTTCGTGCGGATTCTCTTTGCCACGTGGCTACTTGTTAAGAAGTGGAAGATGCAAATAAATCCTTCCGCCAACGCAGTGTGCCTCAGCGCTAATCTCAGCGCTAACCTCGGCGCTATCCTTGGAGTCTATCCTCGGCGCTATCCTTGGGGTCTTATCCTCGGCGCTATACTTGGAGTCTATCCTCGGCGCTATCCTCGAAGGTTGGACGTGCGGCCAACCTGTCTAGGTTGGCCGGCCTGCTCAGTGTTCCGGCACTGCTGCAACCTCAGGCAGAAAGGCTGGCTTTCAAAGACGTAACCTGCCTCGTGATTTGAGTATGAGACACAGCCTCTGATACGTCTCTTGACAACCAGTCAGACCGTAAGCTAGTCTGTCACACAAACGGTTGATGCCAGTAGACTACACTGGCCTAGTATAAAGTATCCAGAAGCCTTCGATCTCACCATTCCACTTTCTCTGTCAAGCTCCGAGCTCGCTTCTCGAAAACCCACCGCAAAGCCCCCCGCTTTGCCGCGATCATGGCGCCAGTCACTAGTTGGTCGTCCTCGACAGCTGCCGGGATGATCCTCGCCTTCCTCCTGGTTGGGACGACGCTCGGTCTGGCGGCTGCTCAGGCGCCGTTCACTTACATCGTCCAGGTAGCTGTGGTAAGTCACTGATCACGCATATCCGCAACACCTACAAAAACTCTCTTCTTTAACGTGGTTGCTTGTTTTGGAAGTGCAAGCTCTTAATGTTAGATAGGGACTGACTTCGTCATCGTGTGAGAAGCATGTATGTGCCCACATGGAGCTCGGACAAAAGGGGAAAGGTGACTCTATCTCTATCTGCTCGCTTACTTTCTGAGAGGGAATTCATGGGCTTTCGATATCTGTTCAGTGCTGATCACAATCATTGATTGGCTTCAAGAGTTGCCAGCGTGAAAGAGGCATTGGCCGACGTCTGCAAAAGGAGAATGTCCCAGTTAGGGATTGGAAGTTTGACTTCCTGCTTTTTCCCTTGTATTTTGTCATCATGAGCTGCGGACACGAACGTTGCTCCTGGAGTTTTGAAACCTTGAGCAGATGAGCCAGTGACTTCTAGATGCATTTTTTGGTTTTGCAGAAAAGCAGCCACTGATCACGTCGAAGTTGTGTACTAAATTCTCATTGATGAGAGACATGAAGCCCTCCGCTATCCCTACCAGTGCTGAAGCTGGTGGCTGCTTTTGGATCGACAATGGAACCGATCACTTCACGTTCAAAACGAGACTGACTAACCACCTGGCTCAACGGCTTGCACATATCTAAGCTGTCGTCCTTTGCGGGCTTCTTCTAACCCCCCCGTTCAGACTTTGTCGTCCAGTCAGGAGACACCTACTTCAGGATCAACATTGGCAGACAATTTCTCATCTGTCGTGCGCGCAGGGTGTTTTGGCTGTTAACCACGTTCGGTTACGGGCTGGTTCGCAGCTGGTTAACTGTCCAATGACCAGACTCGAGCAGTAACCAGGTTCTAAGCGTGGCTACTACGCGGTTATTGGTCAAAGAACCAGACTGAAGTTTGGTTATCGAACCCGTTTAGCAGCCAAACCTTCCCGTCACGTGCAGGACTACCCCTTTTACGACATCCAACCCTCGCCCGGCCCCCCCGGCACTTGTGGCGGCTCCTCGTACGGCGAGAACGCCACCGCCTGCGAGGCACGGTGCAACGCGACGGCCGTCTGTGTTGGTTTCGTCCACAGGTCTCCAGTCAACTGCTGCTTTATCAAGAGCAGATTGTTGTTCCCGAGGCTTGGCGCGGACACCACGTCTTATGTGAAGGCGCCGTTAGGTGAGCTCCCGATCCACGATTTCACAGGAGATTTGGTTGCTAACCAGGCTTTTACCATACCCATTCTGCAAGTTATTGGACCTATTCTGGTTCTTGGTTATGGGATAACCAGGCCGTAGCCTTGTTTTCAGGATGGTTACCGCCCAAGTCTGGTTATTGGACAAATAACCACTTTCTAACCAGCCCATAACCAGCCATGATTACGGGCCAAAAATCCCTGTGTTTTAGTGTCAATAATGTACGGTCAGGAAACGGTACATGACTCCGAAGATCTTCATTGAAGCAGGCAAGGCCAAGATATTGCAGAATGGCTCTGGTCAACGACTCTTTCAGAGCGACCGACAACTAAGCTGAGCGTATCGCGTCAAAGATTTTTTCCCGTTTTTTCCAGGCTATACGTACACCGTCCAAAACGCAACGGTGAGTCACGCGGCAGGCTCAATCTTTGCTCTACTACACTTGCTGTGTGTCAAAATCAACGTATTCCGATTGCTAGAAAGTACCTGCTTTCTGCTTTTTTTTCTGCTTTTTTTTTTTCCTTATTTTTTTCTCTTACTCAGTGCCGATGTAGCTTCGGCTTCTCGTCAATCTCTTGCCCTTAGCCGCGGTCCTGTTACATCATCTCAGAAGAACGCTTGATTCCTCGTTCCAGCAACTGCAACGTCGCAAGTGAATCAGCAAAGAAATGTCCCTTCGTGGTTGGTGGCTCGGCTCTCTTTGCCAAGAGGCGGACGTTTCTTCTTCGAAACAGCTTGGCACATGCAGGAAGAGACTAGCTAGCGCTCGTGGGACTACTTGGTTCGCAAGTCGATCAGTAGTGCCTCACGTTACAGTCGCAAATGCCCCGAGCATCTCCGTGTTACGCTCGTTATTACGAAGTAGTCTTATACTTGACATAGAATTTGGCACGTCTTGTGACGTTGTCTCGTCCTCAGTTCAGCCGTATCAAAAATAAAACCCAACATACCGTTGACTTGAGAACTCAGCCACTTCCTCTCACCCGAAAATCCTCGAGGTCTGGAACTAAAATATTCCATACCTTCATTCTGCAACAAAGTTTCTGATGCTGCTGTGTTGTTCATCAGGACTACCCCGGATACGACTTCAGACCCCTGCCGTTGGCGGGTCCCACTTTTTTCCCGCCTCTTTGCGGGGACATTGGGGTCAGCGAGAGCGCCGCAGCGTGTGAGATCCGCTGCAACGCGGTGGATTCGTGCGCTGGTTTCGTCCACTACCCCTTTACCAACTGCTGCTTCTTGAAGTTCGCGCTCCCGCCGGCGAACCAGAAATCGGATGTTACCGTCAACTCGTACGTCAAAACGGGTAAGCTTTAGATGCGCAATCAGGACGCTTGTCGACATTGATTAATGATCAATTGAAGGCTAGGTTCGATGCATCCACCGGTTGGTGCATGCGTCGGTGATAGGCCAGAGATGCAAAAGCTTGACAATGATTGTTGACAAAAGAAGGCTTAGTGCTCCGGAACATTATAGCTTCTTTCAGACACAAGTGCTCTCTGATGGTCTTCACATTTACTTCGTGGCAACCAATGATAGATCGAAATCTGCATAGCCTTTGCGGCAAAGGCTACGTCACAGGATTTCGTCAATCTGAATGTTCCCTTAGACTTCTATGATACTACGTCCGAACGGCTTGAATCTGAACCCAGTCTTGTCATTTACATGCAGCCTATCTAGGGTACTCCGTTGAATTCGGCCTGGTAAGTTACATGCGAAGTGGTCTGCACTCATCTGAGTCATATGTACATTCAAGTTACCAGTGTCTCTTCTGCATATTCCAATCTTGCTTGCGTGTATATTCATCCACTTCGCTAGGGTCTTGACTTAAACACCTGTTTCTTTCGGCTGATCGTGACCTAATAACGACCGCATGTGTTCAAAAGTAAGCTCGGCCAACACACGACTGTCTGGCGTTGATGTAGGATTATTTCGGCTTCCCAATCACCGTCCCCGGAGCCCCCACGTCGCCCGCCTGTACGTTCCCCCCAGTTGGCCAGGCTGCTTCCGACATTCCGTCGGCAATAGCCGAGAATCTCAACGCGTGCGTGGCGCGCTGCGATAGCACTCCGGCATGCCTCGCAATCGCCCACTACGCCGTCCCGAACTGCTGCATCTTGTGGAGCACGGTGGCCGCCCCGGATCCCAAACCCGGGGCTGTTTACCTCTCCAGGAGGGTTGGTGAGTTTCGTTTGCAACATAACTCCCTTACAGCTTCTCCCGACCAACCTGCCAGTTTTTAAGTGTCATCTAAATTAGACTCATTTCGCTCAGGAACAGACTGACTAACTCACACTAATAATTTCACTAAAACTAGCAGGTTGCTCGGAAGAAGCTGTAGATGCACTCCCGCTGATGGTTGCGGGTTTTCGAGCGGTTCTAAAAGACCGGTTATGAATGCTCGAGAAGTCGAGTAAAGTTTTATAGTTTTTCCCACCTCGTTCCGCCTTCTTGTCCGGCTGCTACCAATGGCATGCTTGAATTACGGCTTATGATGGCCTCAGTCCACTGAAAGCGTGAACGTCTCGCTTAAATTGTTGACTCGATAACATCAACGGCAATTCAAGAAGTACCACCGTCTAGTATTCCTTACCTGATTCTACTGTACTGCTGTGAGTCCAGCTTAATCCTTACCAGTCGCTTGACGTATGTAGCCAATCTGGTCCCTCAAGCAAGAGAAGGGACAACCTGACGACGAATTACTTGACCAGATTCCGCTTGAATCGAAAGCAAGTGCCAACATTATCTAAATTGAGAAGCTGCGGTCCTGAACGTTCCCCTATTACTGCTGGGCTTGACACTCCCTCTCGTGTGTGCAGTCCGTGCATGCTCAGGAGCCTCCGCCGTCAACTGCAACACCCTCCCAATCCCAGTAATGCAGACTACGGGCCCATGCATTTGTGTGGCACCCGTTGGAAACAACACTTCCATGGCGACCACGGTCCCGGTGCGTTCTGCGCGCCGGGCGTTACATGCTCCGCCTGTAAGGGCTGCAACAGCAACGCAGACTGTTCCGTCCGTTATTCCTGCGCCGCCAACTGCGGGGGTGTCGCGCCCACGGCGACCAAAGGGTTCTGCCTTCCCAACTGCGGAGTCCTGTCTTCAAACCGTGGCACCGGCTGCTAAGTTTGTGAGGTCACAAGTCACAAGTCCTGCAAGTATACATACAGTCTGCCAAAAGTTGTACATTTGAATCCGAAGTAATGGTGTCTGTCGTTTGGCAGGAGAGCAGTTCCGATTAGAGGCAATCAAGACGAGACAGAAGTGAACGGTGGTTCCGACTTACGAGCAGAGTATCAATGAGTAGATCAAGGTTGCTTATTCTTTCGTCTCGGCATGCAGAGGAAAAGAGAAGAACACAAACACTTTGTACCCTTTCACGTTAAGAACAACGCCACTCCCCACGTCCATTGAGCTCGACATACACACAAGTAGACCAATCGGACTACATTTGGCAAAAATGCTGTATACAGTATTTGTATCTCAGCTATACCAATTGCTTGGTGGATCGATATCACTTGCGCAAGTCCCGCTGCAGTAAGCCGATGTTCGCGAACTCCTCGCGTAAGACTGTTGGCCAAAGTCTCCATCGACGGTTTGCTTCCGAGCTGGTCACTCAAGTCAGCTGGTTTCCAGTACGCCATTCAGATTGTAATCAGAAAGTACAAATGACTGACTTAACTTTGTATCATTTTACTGCGTTGAATTCCTAGAGCTAGGCGTCAGCTGGGACGCTGGTCGAAAATCAATCATGCGCATGCATGGACTGTTTTCATCGGCCTGATCTGCCTTCTCCCGAAACTGCCGCAGCGTTCAAGCTTGACCTCATGCAAGCTTATACTGCCCGCCGGTGCCGGCTGACCATGCATCAGATGGACATGATTAATTGATGCATGATGCGACCGCCGCGCCCTGGAACCGGCATTTGTTGGGTTCATGGAAATATCAGATTCCAAGCCTCAAATAAACTGATATTCCGTATTCCTGAGATCCGTCTTATGGGGTCATTCATGCACGTTGTCGAACCTGGTCCTTATTGGCCCGATTAACTGATGCAGTGCATTGTAAGTTTGATTTGCGCATGCGCAACTATCTGGCCGTGCAAATGTGAGCTAGCTCAGAAGCTATATCCTGTCCGACTCGCAGTTTTTAAGCAAGCTGACGAACACAGCAACGGCCGTACTACGTTTCATTCCAACTTCAAGCTACAGCCAGGCAGCTTTCAACGGACATGCCGACGACCATTTTCACGCAATACATGAAGGGTCAGTGAAGCAAGACATGCAAACATTGTTGATGCACACAAACCAAGACAGTGCAGGATTTCTGGCAGGCGGCACTCTGCTCTGTAACTTCCATGACAACTAGCTTTGCATCATATCGTTGTCCACTTGCACAACGTCAGTTCTGTTATGTTCGATTACCAGCAGATCGACTAGCTAGCCGTCTCTAAGTGACATGACTCGTTGCAAGTTCGCTAAATATGCTTCGATATCTCAACTGCGAAACGCGAAGGTCTGGAACAAACATTTAACCCGTAACTTGTGCGCACTGCCTGTACATTATGCTCCTGATCTGGCTTGACTACAATCGGTGCTCGAAGTGCGATCCGGCGGCAGCATACGAAATGTTCATACGATGAATGGTCGCAATCTCACCAGTAAGACATATGCTCAATGAAGCCGGTAATCCAACCCGGAGCCATACTCCCAAGCCTCTAGCCGCCGTTTCCACCGATACCTCTGCGCAAGGGAGAGCCTGGGAAGCAACCACCTGGAAAACAATTGGCGAGTGCATCGGCTTAGAGTGTTGCAGTAAGCTAGGCCCACAAACAGCGGAGAAAATGAACAAGCAACGGTCGAGACAGAGAGGAGAGTCAAAGAAAAGAGTCAAAGGGCGACAAACAGGTTCAAGAAAGTGAGAGGTTTGGAGGCGACTCGCCCAATCAAAGAAACACAAAGGAGTCTAGGAAACGGACCCTCAGCTCTCTGCCATCCTGCAATAAGAACCCCACTTGTAGTTGACTCAAAAATGTGTGCTAAGTTTCCAATCAGCTCAGTACAGCAAGGTCAATGAACAGTAAACGGGACGGTGGAGCGTACTTAGGAGTTGAAAGGGCGTCAGACTTCATATGTCGGCCCGAGCGGTGAATCTAGAAACCAACGTGGGCGCACAGACTCTTCTAGCACAACTGGCAAGTGCGCTCAACTTTCGCCCAAAAATCAAGCGATCAAAACTTGGCCGGGGTAACTTTTTCACTTTTTTTCCGCACGCGGCGCAGGTCCGCCTCACATCGGTTTTCAGATTCGGCGTCTCAATACGGGCACGATTGCCGCGCAATCGAAAACCGCCGTATGCGGCTGACGTCAAGTAGGACCAGTCCTCTGAAGCCCTCTTTAGGACGGAACAGGTGCGGAGTGCGAAGACCTTGGATGGGGTTTTGATTGTACCCAAAAATATTGACTACCTTTGGCCGCAAAGGTTACGACAAAGCACGCGCTCACCTGACGAGGGGCGCGAACAGCTTGTGCGCAAGCGAGTACACTGCCAGGCCGACGAAATGGCGGAGCCAGTCAACGAGCGGGATCAAGCCAACCTGCGGAAGCATACAAAGGGTTCTGCGTAAGCCGTCTTCTTTGTCTGTTGGTGGGTGATGCGTATGGTGAAAGTACTCTCTTCCGGTACGTGGCAAGTAGACCTCGTTCACGAAACAGTGTGTCGTCTGGAAGATTCTTATTAAGGATGCTTTGCAGATCCGCAAGAACTGTCGCTGCTGAACCTACTCCATAAGGCTTGAGCGGCGGCTTGAATGAAGTGACCGTCTCATCCATCGGCCCGTTCCACAAATTTGGAGAAGAAACAGATCCAAGATCTCTGAATGAACGGTCTTCAAACAGCATCCCAGAGAAGAAGTGCCAGCCAAAAGCGTGCGCAGTCACCCCTGCGCCCTCCGGGAGCGCAGGCAGAATGGAACGAACGGGACGGACTGGAAGGGAACGGAACGACACAAAGTTACACTCCCCTGTCTTAACATGGTGGGGCAACAAAAGCAGCCGTCTCGCTACCACTGTGCCTCATCGTGAGGGGAAGCAGATGCAACCGCGAACGGAATAAACGGGAAGAGACCGGAACGGAGCAGGAAACAAACTCGCCTGTCTCAAATTGGTGGGTAGCATCAGCGGCCGCGTCACCATCGTCGCGCCCATCGTCAGCGCGAGCGAATAAAACAGGAACGGAACAACCGGAAAGAGAACGGAATCGAATTTGCCTGTCTCAGAATGGTGGGCACCATCAGCGGCCGCATCGTCAGCGCAAGCAGATGAAATACGAACGGAACGACCGGAAAGGAAACGGAATCAAACTTGCCTGTCTCAGAAACCTGTCTCAGAATGGTGGGCAGCATCAGCGGTCGTGTCACCATCATCGCGCCCATCTTCAGCGCGAGCAGATGAAATGCGAACGGAACGACCGGAAAGAGAACGGACTGAACGGAGCGGAATCAAACTCACCTGTCTCAGAATGGTGGGCAGCAGCAGCGGCCGCGTCACCATCATCGCGCCCATCGTCAGCGCGAGCGGGACGAACTGCGTCACGTCCTGAAGCACTAGGCGGACACGTCAGCAGGCGAAGTATCCGCGGAGCAAATCTGAACCGTTTCAAGCTGAAGGGAAGCAACCACTAGCACCGAGTTATGAATCTCGCATACGCAAACCATACGCAAATAGCTTCAAGAATGCAGAAAGATCGGGTCTGGCAAACCACAAGCTTTTGAAAGGCGCCTTACAAACGGATTTCGTGGGGGTAATCTACTCAATCATTGCTTGTACCCGCGACGAAACATGGAACACGAAGCGCCCAATCTTGTCCCGTACCTTCATGAGCCTTTTGACGATCAAACAGCTAGAAGCAACGCTATCACTAGGAATATGAGGGCACATCTCATGGAGGGAAGGATACCGTGGTCAAAATCTCCTTTTCTGCATCGTCTCCAAGCGCGTGTGTTTGTTCCGTGCAGGTAGAAAGAAGGCGTTACTCTTTGTTTTTCCCTCCTAAGAAAGAAACTTAGTGACATAGAGCGGTCGTAAAAACACAAAAAAAGAAGGATGCGAAAGCGGGAGCAGCGAGAAGAGCCCACCTGAAGGAAGGGTCGGAGAATGGGCTCCCCCAGGCGCTGCATGCACCCGAAGTTGACCGACAGCAGCTCGTTGATGAAATTGGGCGGCGGATTGGATCCCACTTCGTACGACATCGACTTCTGGAGCAGCCACGCGCCGCTCAGGTTGGGCTGTAAGAGGACAGAAAGTCTTGCATCGGAGGGGAATATTTACCTCAAGAATCGGCCATTGTAACTTCTAAACAGACTTCTTAACAGGGTCGACTGTAGTCCCTTTGCGTGTGAAAGGGTTGTACTCAACTTGCTTGATTGACCATAAAAGAATGTTTATAGAGGGCCACCTTGAAAAGACAACGTGCCAAGGCCCACCGTCGTGGATTGTAGCACTTTTACAAACTCTTAACAAAGAGTAATGAAGGCGACAAGTGAGAGTCGAGACATTCTTGCAAGAAACGAGGCCGAGATTAAATAGAGATTCCTGTGAAAGGAACACGAGATCCGATCCTAAGTGCAGCAATCAGGTGGGTTGTAAAATCGGAAACGCAAACGACCCAGCTTCAGGACAGGAGCTGACAGGGGTCCACAGAAACGAAACAATCCTCCGATCGGACTGACCAATTCTTGTTGTCGTCGGTTAAGTCGCACTCACAAGATTTGAGGCATACCTGATATGGGTTGAGCAGTGCGAGGTCCCGCTTCTTCAACAAGTCCGCATCTAGTGCGTCCGAGATGCCGTCCGTCAACCGTCCGATGTGCCGAGTGATTGCGCCAAAGCCGCCGAACGAGAGCGGCGACTGGATCCCGCTCGCATCGCCGATCTGCCGGAAATTGTGGCATCTTAAGAGTGGGCGTGCGCAGAGGCATCTGCACCGGCGACTTTTTCGCCGTTATCCAAATTTGACAGTCGCCATGCATAAGCGCGTGGCATTATGGTCGCGGCGATTGTGTGATTGAGCTCAGTCTGTCGAGTCGCCAAAACCACGAGGAAACCCACGTCCTCTTTCAGCGCCGGCAAATCAGTTTGCAACCCGTTTAACTCGTGAGACATACTGCCAGCCGCAGGTGAAAGCCAGACGCCTTCGTGAATGGCTGTTCACTGGAGCCAACAGAAGACTGGGATTGCAAGATGGATATACGACCGGAATGATCCTTACACTCCGACGAACATATGCAGCCAATCTCCAAAAAGGAGTTCAGAATCAACGACGGCTGGTCGTCAGAGTCTCCTCTAATGGGAGACAGCTTTTGAAAAGCTGGCACCAGAAAAGAGGACGGTGACACTAATTTACACACCGCTCTGTTCGTAAAAGAAGCCATGCATTAGATGCAAGTAAAGTGCACGACTTCCGGCTCTTCAGAGACTCGTCAGAAAGGCAATTTTGCGCCCCCAACTAGTATGAACTGAAAACGCGTCTCGAGCCTATTGTGAATCAAATCTGCTCAAGAGCGGTGCCTGTTTAACGATATGACACGTCGAGAAGAATCCTCAGCTGCATGACCAATTCAGAACGGCGAAAGCGGAGCTTACCTGCAGTACCCTGTCAAAACCGGGCTGCAGCGGACTGCTTCTGTAAGTGGGGAAGCAGCCAAACAGCACTCGCAGAAACTCGAGGTTCTCAAGTTTGACGCCCTGCGACAGAAGAGCGCCACGTGTCAAATTCAGAGTCTCGACTAAACAGGGACAACCGTCAAGACCAGTGTTGAAACGGCAGAGTTTTACAAGCCTTGGAGCAGCTTTAGCGTTTCCTCTCAAAGGCCAACCTGTGCAGAATCCCTCCGCTTGAGAACCACCTCATGCCGAACCTTACACAATTAGTGACCTGCGCACCAGCATCGTCAAATCCCCAAACTAGCTACACACTCCAATCTAGATTGTCACCAGCGTCTACAAGACCCCACGCGAAATCACCATTTGTCGTCCTTCGAAAGGCGTCTATGCAATGTTCAGCACACGGCCACTTGCACTCTGATATCACCTTTTCTTGGCGACAAGGAAGAGAGTTGCGGACTCCGTGATCGCCCTGTGACGTTAGGTCCACGGGTTTCATGACGCCCTCTGATGCTAACCAGCGTTCTTCGAACTTCTCTGATTCCCACTCCCGTATCTTGCTCCAAAACTTGGACGGCCCAGCCCTTCATATTGACACTCTCGAACCTCCAACATTCTTCCAGCCTTATGCACAGCCTAAGATCGCTTCACCGAGGCTCTAAAAGCATCCCCAAACCCTTCGATCTGCACGTTCATCCTGAAAAGCACCCCGAGTCTCTGACATATTAGAATAATCGTCTAAGCTCCCTCGTAAGCCTCTAGGCTTCCCTTACCTGGTACTTAGGCATCAGCTGCCAATAGTCCTCGAGCAGGGACTCTAAAGATGGCCGGTCCGGATGGGCATCCAAATAGGTGAACATATATGTCGTTCGGTCTCCGGGGCCGGATCCCGCAGGAAAGGCCTGAAGACATGTCACTTGGATTGAGATTGTCATTTCTTGATCGCTTAATACGTTGCTGAGTGTACGAGTTTTGGGAGCCCTTTGATCATTATACATTGTCAGCTTGTGACGGCTGCGAGTCGAGGCTTGGCAGAATAAGAGTGGATCGTTCCAGGTGCTGTCGGCTCTGCCCCTCGAAACAAGGCTTTTCGCAATTGGACCAATCGTTTCTCACCAGAGCTTCTTCTCAAGACTGGGATGATGTCAAACAAAAAGGGGTCGGAGACAAATGCAAATTACCGTTTGCGCGTCTTCTTCCTAAATGATAGTGAACTTCCACCTTTCAGACATCGAACTCGCGGCATCTTCAGAAAGTGGAGAAACCAACAAGCTTTTGATACCGATGTAACCGTCAAGGAGCAATCCTTCCCCCCAGACGTAGCCGCAACAACCGTCTCTCTCAGACTTACCTCCCAGAAGTACTGCAGCGGCGAGCGGCCCTTGCGGGTCGCGGGCGCATTGGTGAGGATGACGTCACCCCCGGTGTTGGTCTCCTCCGGGAAGCCGCGCGCGCACGCGCCCACCACCAGGCACACCCCGTCCGGCTTGCGGCCCCACCGCAACTGCACGAGAAGGAGCGCTTCAGTCACACCGTTGTCTATAACACAGAGCTTTTCAACATCGTTTCTCCATGATCTCGTCCTATGCACCTCGCGTTGTCATAGTGCTCTAGCACGCATAGCTGAAACTTGTTTTCGACGATTAGTAGAGACGATCCAAAGTCTGTGGCACTAACATACCCCCACGCATGGCCTTCCGCAACACGTCGACTTTTGGAACTTTCCAACATGCCTGCTTTCGCCCCAGTGTTTCGCTCCCGTTTCCGTGTTTCATCTTCAGTAGCAAGACAGAGAGACCCCCGCTTGGACAAAACAATGCAGAAAAGTGGCCTGACCTGCAGCGTATCAATCAACTTGCGACATGCAAACAACCGTTGCAGACAGGGTCCGTTTGACTCCGTTCGAAAGGGCTATGTTCGGAAACGACACAACTAGGCCCTTCTGTCATAAACTTCGGCAGAATACACAATCTCGCCAGCAACTTTCGCTTGACTTTAAGAACCTTTCTTCTTTCGCCTTATCTTGGGTGATCGAAGAGGACCCGAACAATCGAAAGGTGAAGGACGACGCCAACAGGACGACGGACGGGGAAGAAAGAGAGAATAAGCACGAGGATTTGAGCATGCAACAGTCCATTCCTAAACCTCTCACCTGCCGGACAATTGGCGAAGCATGCCCCATCGCATCGATCACGAGCTTTGCGACCAGCTTCTTCTCCCCAAGATTCAGCACCGCTCCATCCGCAAAAACGTCAACGTTTTCCAGTCCCGTTTTCTCGAGGAGAACTCCCCCTCGCTCTACGAACCGCCGTTTGGCAGACTCGATCAGCTTCGCCGGCGAAACCCCCAAATTAAGGACATCGTTAACAAGGATTTGGGTCCCGTTGTAAAAGCCGCAGCGGCCCTGGAGAGATATGATATCAACACTCAGACATCAAGGCCGGAGCAAAGGAAGATGCTTCTGCTTCGAGAACAAGTGCTTGGAATCTGTCTGTTTAACTGAGGTCCCAAACAAAGAGGTCTACGTACGGGCGCGAAGAATCAATCAAAAGTTGGCTCTGCAGAGATTATCACCACGTTTCTTGCAGGAGCTTGGACAATGATTTGCCCAGAACTGCGTAGGGCTTCAAAGAGTATGTAAGCGTCCGCAATTTCGTTTACGAACTAAAGCTTTTCGGGACAATACAAAGTCTCTCCCTGAGCTGCAGTGGGAGAAGACAATTGACACTCACTGGGTTAAACTCGATGGATATTGAGTCCTCCACCTCCTCCTGTGTCAAGACGCCCATCTCCACCAGGCTTTGCATCTCCTGCTTGGAAATGTTCCATTCCTGTGCCCTCTGCACAGCACAGTCCGGACAGTGAATCAGGAGACGGGAAGCGCCGCATCAAGCTTACTTTTACAACATTCATTATTATGTTTTCGTACGCGTGTCCAGCCATGCTTTTTGAGAGGGACAACAAAAGCGCAGGATTTGTCATTGATTCCTGAACCCCGTTAGGAGTCCAGCTCTGCCGACCACTACGTGGGGGGAAGAACGCAGAAAGCAACCTGCTTCTCATACTCGGTTCTTTCAAACCGAGTCGATCAGGTGATAATCATTCAAGAGCCGTAGGCCAGTTCTTATTGACAGAAAGACAAGCTGACATTCTCACCAGATGCCTAGCTTTACAATCGACTTGTGGAAGAGAGAACCCAGAAAGCAAGCTTCTTCACAGCCCTCAAGTGCCATTTTTATAGTCAACAATCTACTGTCTGGTGAGAGGCCGAGTGGACAGATCTTGTCAATGAAGGAATGAGCGTTCCGACATTCTCACCCCCATCAGGACGCCCCGCTCCACAATTGCCACCCTCTTCCCCCGCAGCTGCAGTGCCGTCGCTAGAAATACCCCCAACGTGCCCCCGCAAACAACGACGTCATACACGCCCAGATTCTCCTGCCCAGAAGTGCCCACATCCCTCCAGGAACCCCGTCTCTCTTTCACCGTTTCTGGAGCCGGCCCGGCTTCCCGCCCAGTTTTCATCGTCCGGATCCGCGCCCAGTTTTGGTCCGCTCGCTTCAGAGCTGCGTAGCTAACCGCTCCGCCGGCGCCCCCCGTTTGCGAATCCCGCCCCTCGGTGGCTTCCATGATGCGCTGCGTGAGGGACTGGGAATCGAGATCTTCGGGGGCCGGGGGGGCCGGCTCTGATACTATGCTCGCGGCCGACCGAGGGCCGGTGGATCTACGTGGGCTTCCTCGCTGGCCGCATGAAAGAGACGGTTGCTCCGGTATTTTATGCACTCCCATAAGCTGAGAATCTGAAAGCCCAACAGAGGACAGCTGTCTAGTAGAATAGCAAGTTTTTCGCTGCCCAATCAACAACCCGCTGGTTCTGCATGTTCTCTGCAACGCTGCTTGAGTCAAAGGGTGCACACACCCTGACACCACAACATCGCACCTTGACAATCCAACATGACTAAGTTTGAAATGTGGTGAATGCGTGGAGAATGCACTTCTGCTGGTCGGACATAGTTGATTGCTTTTGATGCAGCCCCAGTTTTGGCCCACTGCATGCACAGCATTCTTTGGCGCAACTAAAGCTCTCTTTTGAAGGGCTTCCATGATTTGATCTGAGCAATGGCGCCACCGCCCTTATTCAAACTATAAAAATCAGAGATCAACCTACTTTTCGCACACGAGGAGGTCAATCAGCAGCAAAGGAGGCTAGATTAAAGAGGCCCCCCCTTTGAAGAGGTCATGGCTTGCCTGACAGCTACCTACTCTGAAGCGCTACATCTATAAAAGGCGGCCATGATCACCTTGCGTTGGCTGAATCCTACCGAAGTCGGTAGGTACCTGCCTGCAAAATAAGAATGTAGGCAAGGGAAGGCAGCATCAAAAGCACACACATGAGCTTTGGAGAGCCTTGGACTGATATGTGACAATGCGTGCACTTTTACTATTAGCAGCTGCCACGTCTCCTCTTTCGATCACGTGGGTGAGCTTCTCAGCCGTTGAAACTGCCAGATAGACCACCACCTTTCCTTTCCTGCCCGCGAGGCTCGAAAGCCGCTGCGGTGTTACGTGACCCCAAGTGGAATAAAGGCGTACAGAAAGAACTTATAGCGCCTCTTTTCGTCCGCACCAAGGCACCTTTCAACAGAAGGATACGTCTCCTCGAGAGGATTTTGAGGCGCAACTGCTCCAACTGAAAGGAAGGGAGACGCGGGCCCGACAAAGAAAGAGTGGCGGTGAGTTTGCAAGGGGTTTGCATGCAAGCTTGGCATTGCATTGTAACGATTTTTGTTGCATCTTGTCAATGAGTCCTCAAATATTTGTAGGCAACTATCAGAAAGTCGTTGAAGCTTGTCAGAAATTTGACTTTCCATGCTCAATTCAGAAATAAGATTGATCTGAAGTATTGCTGTTTTCTTAAAAATGCGAGAGCTGCCCGAATGCATTGCAGGCAATTTGATTAGAGCATATCCAACACCTTGGGAAGCTGCTCGCTTACAAGTTACAATGCAATCAGTGTGCAGCTCTCTTTTTGCTTTTAAACTTCCGAACTTAAGTCTCCGTCACCTTCGAAGGCACAATGTAGGGAAACCCAACATTCCTTAGACGACTGGAAAGAAGTAACTCATTTCGCATTTGAACTTCTTTCTATCTACAATTGAGTGAAGCAGGAAAGTGGCGTTCCCACAAGCTGGAGCCAGCCCTTGCAATGCACCACTTATCCAGGAAAGCTGTGTTCTCAACAGGTACGCAGCTGACATTCAACATCACCAGACCTACGTATATAACCAGGCACAATGAACCAGGTTGCCGGCATCTTTGGGTTTGGTACTCTGCCGGTCAAGGTGGTTAACCCTGATGGCCGCTTCCGGGTTATCTCCACAAAACCCATGCCGGGCGATCGGTGGGTCGATCTGTTGGTCAAGGCAGACTGCCGGGTCGAGGTGGGAACTTCGTTCCGCGCTTTTTCTATACTTTCTTGTAACTTGGACTTGACTCCCTTTTCTCTCGGTTTGTCAGACTGCGTCGATCACTCAGTATATGCTTTCAGATGTGGCCGCGTTTTTAGTCGATTGGCAGCGATTTCTAAATGCTTTTATCTACGAAGCTTGTTGATACACGACCACCAGCTTTTGTACGACCTAGTTGACTCCAGTGATGTCTCATGTTTGCTTGGAACGTCAGACTTCAGTAACTTTTGATAGGCACACAAGAGATTCTTTGAGTTCACAAGTTGCTTGTTGCGCAAGAGCTGTCCTTCATCTCTGGTGGCTCAAGATTCTTTGAGGACAAAGACATTGAGAAGGACAGAAATGAATGGCTTGCTGGCAGCTTCCCAATTGTTAACTCAAGGCTCCGTACAACATTCTGGGCATAAGAAATAGGTTCCTCGCATCCCTGTCAGTCAAGGATGCTGCAAGACATACGAGAATTCAATGTCACAAGCTCAGCATGTGATTTGTACTGAGAGGAGTTTTCGATTCACGACTATTAACTGACAATTGTAGCTGATTGTAACCCACTCCTAATGCTTCCATCTCCGCTCCTTCAACCATCGACGTCCTCAAATCCTTTATCCTTACGCAAAAACCCAATTCTCCTCGATACCTCGTTTTCGCACACGCTCTAAACCCACCGCGAACACTCTGAAGCTCTTTACAAAACCCTCACTCCGCTCTTCAGCCCTGTCCTTACATGTATTTCACACTACCCGAAAGCTTCCTCCGAGTTCCTGATTAAATCCAGGTTCCTTGTCATTAGGTTCCGCATCGATCAAACTGGGTGAGCGCTCATTTTGGGTCCTCCGGACCAATGGAACGCTAAAATCAGTCACGTGATATACAAAGTCACAGACCTGGGACAGGATTCTGCTAGAGAGGCAGGGTACAAAGCTGTAGGAAGCGAAGCTGGTGGGCCTAGCCGCTTTCTGTCGACGCGGCACCTCATTCACCCCCCCACCCCCCCGCAGATCTGCACTGCGTCCAAGACGATTCTGAGCAACGCTGACATCATCAAGCTGATCGGCGACAAGTGCGATGGCGTCATCGGCCAACTGACGGAGGACTGGGGCGAGGAGCTCTTTGGCGCGCTCGACAAGGCGGGGGGTCACGCGTTCAGCAACATGGCGGTCGGGTACAACAACGTGGACGTCCCCGCGGCCACGAAGCACAGGATCTCCGTGGGAAACACCCCGGTGAGGTGCTCGTTCTTTGCCCAGTTTGTCCTTGTGGCTAGCAGTAGGACGGTCCGTTGACTCGATCCGTAAGCCCGATACCTCCTCCTTTTCAAGATTCGTCACTTGCCCTTACGGGGGGGCGGAGTGGTTGGGTGGAAATAATGATGTTTCATCACTGTTGTTGACGTCATCAGAGGCCAAGGCGCTATGGACATGCGCGTTGACTAGTGAATTTCTTAACGAGGGCTCTTACCCAACACCTCCGCTAACCTTCATCCGCCCTTGAGCCTTTTTCCGTATGTGACCTGGAACTGTCACTTCCTCCTTCGGCTTCCTACTTCGCCCATATCGTATCTAGTCAGAATTGATTCAAAATCTCGTCATTGCTTCGTACTAAGGACGTCTTAAAGGGGGGTTACACCGCTAAGCTCGAATCCGCGCTGCCTCTTCATGTAGGGGCGAACTGAGAGAGTGGTAGGACTTCATCAGACTTTTTTCCGCCCATCTTAAATGTTCAACAGTACTTCGTAAACCTGTAGTTTCTCTCTGATTAATGGGTCTCGACCGAAACCTGGCTAAGCTTGCGAAGGCGCTGACCCTTGCGGCGGCACTGCATGTCGTAGATTGTTTAGTACCTCTCCTCGCTCCTTAACCACTTCAAGATGCTCCTGTAAAAGTCGCCCGTAAAACTGTGGTTTCCTCCAAACCAGGGGGTCTTGACCAAGAGGACGGCTGAGCTCGCATTGGCGCTGACCCTTGCGGCGGTGCAGCGATCGAAACAGGTTCAAAACCTTCTTGCGCTTCTGAGTTAGTTCCTATTACATCGTTAAAGAGTCGATTGTAAACCTGTGCTTTCCTCCTGACCAGGGAGTCTTGACCGAGACCACGGCTGAGCTCGCATCGGCGCTGACCCTCGCGGCGGCGCGGCGGGTCGTGGAAGCAGACGTCTTCATGCGCGCGGGCAAGTACGACGGCTGGCTGCCGACCATGTTTGTTGGGAACTTGCTCAAGGGACAGACGGTGGGGATCATTGGCGCGGGCAGAATCGGGACAGCATATGCAAGAATGATGGTGAGCGGACCTCCGCGCCATTATATTGGGTGCGAGTTGGAGTTTCTGCTTCTTGCTGGTCCGTTCTGCCATTCCAAGGCAGACCATTGTGCGCATTTGGCAGACGGTGGGGATCATTGGGGCGGGCAGAATCGGGACGGCATATGCAAGAATGATGGTGATTGAATTTCTGGGCCATCACTTTTTGGCGCTGGTTGGAATTTTGCAGTTTGCTAGCTCTGCCGGTTTTGAGGCAGACCATTGGGTGGATTCGGCGGCAGGTGGGAGGCTTTGGGGCAGGCAAAACCGGGACGACGTATACAGGACGATGGGGAGTCATGGTGCTAACTCGGTTTTCAGGTTTCTTCGGTAGTTTCAGTTGATTCGAGGGGCAGAATGAGGCGGACCGTCGTGCGTGTTCGTATTGCTACAGCTGCTTGCTTCGAAGTTGCCATTGGGTGCCAACCTTTCTGAGCCTTTCTGATTCTGGGCCGACTAATACTTTCCTTGCCGTCGATCGGACATTTTAAGATTAGAAAACATGATCAGAGCGCTTGGGCAGATTTGAGGTAAAGAGATTTGCATTTCAAAACAAGTATTTTCATGGGCTGCACTCTTGACTCCCTACGTCTATTCAGAACGTGAGCAACCCGTCCTGTGCGGCACAAATCGATCCCTACTTTCGCCGACAATTTGAAACAGTAAAAGAGACCGACGTCTCGGCCCAAAGTGCTTCTCACCCCGTTTCAATAGCGCGAGCTATTGAAAAGAGGCACGTGCTTTTGCAGGTGGAGGGGCACAAGATGAACGTGATCTACTACGATCTGTACCAGTCTAAGCGGCTAGAGTCCTTCGTCTCAGGTGGGCCTGTCTATTCTTTTGCGCACGGGCTTACATTCTGGTGTATGCACAAGAAGAGACCTGACCTTAATAGCTGGTGGTGGTGCCTACTATTCGGCAGTGTACGGCAATCTTTCAAGGAGCTAGCGCAAGGAGGCGGTACACTGACGGCAAGTGGCGTCTGTGGAGGACGTCCTGAATGTTGCACAAGTCAAGGTGGTTCCTTAACTAGCGAAATGACCAATTAACGAAGAAACCAAGTAACCAAAGCACATTTTCGTATCCTGTTTCCTGTTGCAGCATGCGGGAACTTTCTGAAGGCCAGGGCGAGGAGCCGGTGCACTGCGGTGTGCGGCCTTCGTGAAGGGAAGCCCTGGAGACAATGGTCGTCAGAACGGTCGTTTCACTAACCCGAAAATTCAAACCCTGTTTCGTGCAGCGTACAACGCCTCCTCAAAGAGCCAGGGCGAGGAGCCGGTGCACTGGCGGTGCGCGGCCTTCGTGAAGGGAAGCCTTGGAAACCACGGTCGTCAGAACTAACCCGAAATTTCAAACCCTGTTTCGTGCAGCGTACAACGAATCTTAAAGAGCCAGGACGAGGAGCCGGTGCACTGGCGGCGCGCGGCGCTCTTTGAGGACGTCCTGAAAGTTGCGTACGTCTGAACGGTCCACCGACCATCCTAACTGACTGTCAAATAGGCATACCAAAACTCATTCATTGAACACTGACTTGCTCTTTTCCCGCAGCCTATGGCGACTTTTTGAAGACTCAGGGAGAGGAGCCGGTGCACTGGCGGCGGGCAGCGTCCGTAGAGGACGTCCTGAAAGTTGCGCACGTCGTGAGCCTGCACCCCGTGCTGGACAAGACCACGTTCCACCTCATGAACCGGGACCGGCTCAACCTCATGAAGAAGGTGACGTCACATCTGCCATTGATGACGAGGCAGTCTCAAGCTTCAGCATGTCCTCTTGACTTTTTTGCACTGATTCGAGCACACCGGAAAAGGGAGGGCGGGTTAAGACCGCGGTCCATCCATAAAACGGACCGCCACAACCTGATGAAGAAGGTGACATCACCTCTGCCATCGATGACGTGGCAGTCTCAAGCTTCAGCATGTCCTCTTGACTTCTTTCCATTGGGTTCGAGCACACAGTAAAAGAGAGGGCGGGTTAAGACCGCGATCCATCCTGTAAAACGGGACCGCCTCAACCTGATGAAGAAGGTGACGTCATCCCCGCCATCGTTGACGAGGCAGTCTCAAGCTTCGGCATGTCCTCTTGGCTTGTTTCCATTGGTTCGAGCACACAGTAAAAGAAACCACGGGCTAAGACCACGTTTCATCGTAGCAACCAGGAGCGACTCAACCTTATGAAGAAGGCGACTTCTCGCTCAAGCTCCTTAATTCGCCCTGTGGTTTGTGCCCGTAACAAATGCAGTCTCAGCGTTTGTGAAGTACGATTTTGCATGGATTCAAGCGCACAATGCCAGAGAGCCCGGGTCAAGCTCACGTTCATCCAACTTCAAGCACGGGGCTGCAGGACGCCCTTCTGGTCGAGGCAGCCAGGGGCCCATTCTGCAGATGCTAGTGAACACCTCGAATATGTAAACGTTACTGCAGGGCCCCATCAAAGCATGGCCTGACTCCCTGCGAACCCAGTCCCTGCAGAACGCCATTCTGACGGACGCCAGCCGGGGCCCCTTTTCGGCTCTCTGAAAAGTACATGAGTTCGGAACCTGCTGTACGAGGCCCTGTCGAAGCATGACCTGACTCGTTGCGCACACATCCCTTGCAGGACGCCATTCTGATCAACGCCAGCCGGGGCCCCGTTGTGGACGAAGTCGCACTGGTGGAGCACCTCCGGGCGAACCCAATGTTCCGGGCAGGGCTCGACGTGTTTGAGGTGAGGTCCCGGGGGATCCCCCCGGTCTTGAGTAGAGAACCGGTTGGGGCGACACCTCGGTAGCAGTTTTTACCGTTGCACTTCGAGCTGTGTAACGGTGGAAGACGACTTTGATCTAGGGGCTTAGGAGATACTGTCGGTGGCGGCAATTGGTTGCTTTGCAAACCCAGCGGATGCAGCCGGCCGGATCGGGTGTCGGTGCCGCCCGTGTCGTTTGACGCCGCAGATACGGGGCGTTCTGAACGTCTTAGGAGGAGCGTGATAGATTGGCCTCGCCCTGCTTTTAGTTTGTCGTGTGCATATGGCGCATGCTGACAGAGTGTTCAAAGAGAGTCTGTGATAGCGTACGTTTAGGGGACGCCCTCATCAGACAATGCCGGTGCTCGGATTCGGACATCCACGAAGTTACTCCCCCTGTCGAGACTCTTGCGTATCTGCGAAAATCTCTCGCCGCAGGAAAAAGAACAGCCCGGGCCTAGATTTGCCCCAAGCTTGTCCGAGAAACGCGCTCGCCGTCAGTTTCCAATTTTATACTTTTATCTTTGTCGGAGAACGACTTGATGATGCACGACGAGCCAACCATGAAGCTCGTATTGAAGGACCCTCGAATGCGTCACAAAACGCGCTGCAAACCGCTCTCTCTCGAAGCTACGCATCCCGTGGCTAAAGAAAGAAGTTGTGTCCGCTCACGTTATTTCCAAGATTCTTACCTCTTTTTCCGTACACGCCCCGCAGGACGAGCCAAGATGAAGCCCGGTTCGAAGGACCCTTCAAAAGCGCTGCAAAATACTTGATTTTGAAGTCTGATTTGCCTAAGACTTTAGGCATCCCCCGCTTGTGTGTACTTTAATCAGGCACTCCTTGCAGGATGAGCCCACGATGAAGCCCGGTTTGATGGACCTTCAAACGCGCTCTATCTTGAAGCGAAGTTCCAAATCGAACCAGGCAACTTGTCACAGAAAGAAAGTCAGTTTCGCTCAGGAAACGTGACTCCGGGAGATCCTTACCTCATGCTTCGTACCCTCGCTGCAGGATGAGCTCAAGATGAAGCCCGGTTTGAAGGACCTTCAACCGCGCTGCCAACTGCCCTGTCTTCAAGCTACGCATCCCGTGTCTAAAGAAGGAAGCCGTGTCCGCTCATCTTTAGACGTGATTTGGGGAGATCCTTACCCCTTTTTCCTCGCAGGACGAACTCAAGATGAAGCTTGGTTCGAAGGATCTTCAAATGCGTCACAAAGTGCCCTAGTCTTGGAGCGAGGTTCTAATCGAACCAGGCAAAAAGAAAGTCAGCTCCGCTTATTTTTAAAAACGTGGTTCGGGGAGATCCTTACCTCTTCCTCCTCACACTCCTTGTAGGATGAGCCCAAGATGAAGCCCGGTTTGAAAGACCTGCCCAACGTGGTGGTAGTGCCGCATATCGCGTCCGCCTCTCAGTGGACTCGCGCGGGGATGGCCACGCTCGCGGCATGCAATGTGGCGGTGAGGATTTGACTTTTCCCGGTCGTCGATTAAAGAATTATGGAAATTCGGGCTTCGAATCGATTGCTTCTTTGATTGTATGTCAGATCTATCTGATGTTGATGTTTGTGTTAATGAGGATCGGTATGCAACTTTGGACCAGTGAAGTGACCCGTATCCAATGAAACGGAATGGCAGAAGTGAGTTAGCTACGCCCCTATTCGTGGCGGAATGAGGCGCGAAGCTTGCCTTCCAAGGGACAGGTTGTACTCTATTCGCAGGAGAGGAAGCGCCAGTGATGTTGTTCTCTTTCTGATTTACGGTTTGTTCATCTCTCAAAGTTCTGCTTGCGTTCACCGATAAGTCGGTGCCGAATAAGATGGCGTGCGATTGAAGGTGTGGGTACGGTTCGCCACCGTTTGGCGTTTGCACCGGTTGTGAAGGATGCAAGGATTTCACGTTCCCTGCTTGCGTCAGCATGTGCGCTTTTCGTCAGTCCCCCCATCCCGCACGATTCAAGAAGACACCCTTCCAGAATCGAGTCCATTCTGAACGGAACACAAGATTTCGCCTGTTCTTGGACGGATTAATGTTTTGACTCTTCCTGGCTTGATTATGCAGGGCAAGCTGCTCCGGTACCCGGTATGGCACAACCCCAACGACGTGCTCCCGTTTGTTGACGACTCTAGGAATCCGCCGCCGGCATGTCCCAGCATCGTGAATGCGAAGGAGTTGGGCCTGCCGACCCTGAAGTCCAGCCTTTGAAACGTAGGGCTTTGGTTTTGTACCGGCCACGTTGATGTAGCTATGCTTTGCTGTTGTAGTTCGATTTTGTTCGGAAGCCTGGATTGACCAATGATCTAATAATATAGGGTCCTGCGGAGGTCTTGATTACAAAACATGAAGTTGCGTCATTGAATCAGTACGCATAAACCTCGTGTACAAAAACGTGCCTGTGTCTAACGCGGGCACCGACCGTGTTTCGAGATCGAAATGACCTCATCACGAATAATTCGCTTATGCATGCTCAGTTACGGATGTAAAGATTGATGATCTTGAAGTGGCCACGTCTGTTTATTGATTGCGAGACAGTCAGGCGCACGGCTGACTTTGCATCAACGGTAACGCATTGCATGCTGGGGCACGAATCCGACACCGTCACCTAGCTTGCACGATCCGAACTTCGTAGAGCTAGAGTACTTGTGGGCATCGAGATGATTACACTGGAGACTCAAAGCTCATAATGAATAGGAGGACGGAATGACCGTCCTTAACAATTCTTATATAACCGCAATACGTAGTATCATGTCGGCCATGGGCTCGCTGATCGATGGCGCAGAAAACTTCCTGGAGTAGAATCGAGCTTCAGTGCGTGGCGCATAATTCTTGGGGTTAACGTTACCTCGACGAGCTGGCCTTCTACATAGGCTTCGCGGCGGCGTGGGTCAAGTCCACCGGGTCCATGTAAAACCAAGGGCCAGTGCATTGTTGGCTTTAAAGCTGTCGATCATTCTGCGTCGTCACCCCGGGGGCCGTCGATCCGAGTCACAAGGCTTATCAAGTTGTTCCATCCAATCAAACGGCCAGGCTTTCGACACAAGCGGGTTGCAAGAATTGGTACATTGCAAGCTACCCAATGAATGACGCGGAGGCATGACGTGCTCATTAACTGTAGTGAGCCCTTAGTGACCTGCCTGCACTTTCTTAAGTTAGTCAACCGTTTCTCGAATCCTTAAACCTAGGGATCAAACCTTAATCTCCAAGATCGGAACTATCATTCGAAACCATTTTCTAGCATTTTCTAGCACCAAATTGAATGAAATGACCTGTGTTGCGTTCTCTAAGCTACATCGCCTTGGAAGGATGACGCCTCGATCTTGTCCAGGACTGCATTTTCCTACACTGTTAAATCATATCTTCTCTTTATTCACCACTGAATGTCTCTAGAGACCGCTGGTCAATATACTAAGTCATCTCTTCCCGCAAGCAGATATTGCTTTTTGCACGGAAGGATGCTCACGCGTACTCAACTGCAGGAGAAGATGACTAAGGCCATTTTAGGGATCGCGACAGGTCTTTTGCTTGCATCTGGATTGCTTGTCACGTGCTTGTTGATGAAGCCAGACCGCATTACTAACCTACCTGACATCGTGCCATCAAGCTGATTCTTCTCGTTTACGTCATAACGCAAGGGGCGCGTCAAGTTGACAAAATCTCTGAAAGTGAGTCCACAGTGAGGGTCAAAAGCGTCTAAAATCATCAGGAGTGTAATCGACAGGGAGTTTAATGTCAGCCACGGGCGTGTACCTAGCTAGCAATTGCTTTTACGCAATTAATCGACGGCTTGGGTTCGCCGGTTCTACAATTTGAACACATGCTTGGATCTGCAACCTTTCTATCAGGCCCTTTGCGCGTATTATCATCATGCTGTAGACTGATAGAGGCAGTGACTTGCGTTTGCCACTGAAATTGCCAGGTCACCGGTTCATCACAAAGCCGAATCTTACGTGATTATGCAAGGAGACACCAGATACACGTCTGAACTGCAAATTGTCGACCAGATGATACGGTTCCTAGCAGGTAACCGGCCAATCAATCTGCCAGGATTCAGATTCACACGTCGGCACAACACCGGACTAACATTTTTGCAAACCCCCAGTGTTTGAAAAGACAGATTCGCAGAAATTTCCGTTTGGAGTCCGGGTGTCTCCAACGGAGAGCGACATCCTTTCTCAAAGACAATGCATCCGAGGACTTGAAAACGACTCTGACGGAAAGCTTCTGAAGTATCCCAATGGTAGAGCACTTCTTCAGGGGGATAAAGGGAGAAGAATCGAGTAACTTGAAAGTCGTCCTTCGCAAATTAAACCCTTCAACTCACACGCGTCGTCTCCTTTCTCGGCCTCCAGCATTTCCTCCCCCTCCCGAGCATCGAGGACTCTCGTGTACAGAGTTATGGTGCGCATCTTCCGGGGCCGCCGCCAGAAGACGAGCAGAACGTTCTCTCCCCTCTGCAGCGCCTCCCGGAGCATTGTCCCGAGGTAAACGCACAGCGAGAACATCGAGAACGCGATGGAGGGGACGAAGATCCTCTCGTCGACGTAGATGCGGGTACCGCGGGAACTGCCCAGGACGTAAACGAACGACTGGAGAAAGAAAGCGCCGAACCGTGTGAGAAGCATTCTATGTTTTTGAGTCTGTGGAACTTACAGAGGCGACGCTTGAAAAGCCAGAAGCGCGCAGGGGGTCGACTCCCAGGACGTAGAACACAGGACTTTTTGGCCCTTAATTATGGTTGGTTATGAGCTGCTTATGGGCTGGTTAGAAATTGATTGTGTGTCCAATAACCAGCCTTGGACGGTAACCAGCCCCGGAACAAGTTTAAAGCCGGGTTATTTGTCTAGTAACCTGAGATTCAGTCCGGTAACCCGCCTGGTTAGCAGCCAAAACTCCCTGTGGACCACCGCCTGGAGGAAGACGGCCTCGAACCGTATCAGAACTATCTCATGTTCTTGAGCTTTTGAAAACTTAAGCGTACTCGGGGCGACGCTTAAAAGCCAGACGCAGTACGGAGGGGGTCGACTCTGAGTCGGGCCTGGTTGATGCCCTTCCACTTTGCACGAGGCTTCGAAAAGGCTGTCGAGAAACTTTCCTAACCTAACATGTCCAAAGGCGGGGGTAACCGGAGACTGGAAGAACGGCGGGTTAAGGCGGGGCCTTTTGACTCGTTATCTTCTGACTCGCCACGTTGAAGCTCCTGAATCATTGAGCGTACGGTACATACGCAAATCAACTCTCTTGAAACCCAACGCTACGAAGAGATCTTTCTCGTTACGTCCCGCTGGACTCGTGCGAAAAGAAGCTTTGCTACGCTCTCTTGATCTTTCAAAAGTCTTTCGAAGAAACGAGTAGGAACGTGCGGCGGACAGCATTCACAGAAACTTGGACTTGAGCCGGCTTCTCACAGAGACGAAAATGGCAGGGACTTAACCACCGACCTCAAGCCAAGAGACGCTTTCTTTGCGGAGGCGAAGGGGCTGAGAGAATTTTAGTCGAAACTAGTTGCATATTGCGAAGACCCAGTTTTCAGAGTCCCGCTTACGGACTCGTTCTAACGGAGACGCGCATCTCGAGACTTTCATTTCCGCCACTGCTTCTAATCCAGGCCCTGAGCATTTACCTGGAAGACCGCTTGGGGAAAGGAGCGCAGCACCACATCGAGGTGTGCGCGCGCGTTGAGGTACTCCTCCATGCCCGCCACCGCGTCCCCCGACCGCATGAACCGCCCGAACCGGGCTGAGAAGCCCAGTTATTCAAAGACCGGAAGGCGCAGCACGGCAACCGGCCACAGACGAAGCGCTCGCGCCCAGTGTAGTTTCCCAGTGGGGGGCGCCACTTGCAGGCTCGGCTCCCATGTTTTCCCAGATAGGGAGGCGGGCCAAACCCACCGGAAGGAGGGGCAGGCCGGCAGGCTGAAAATACCCCCCCCGGCCGCCCAGGCGTCGGCCGCGTAGTACCCCAAAAGCAGAAAGGGGCCCACGATGGACGAGAGGAGAACCCACATGGGCCACACGCCCCACACGTCCCGCAGCACGGCGACGTCAAAGTACAGGTCCACGTACGCGGCAACCGCCGTGATGATCCCCCCGAGATACGATGAAACCTCGAAAAGTTTTGCCAGGATGGGCCGTTTGCTCAGCCAGCTGTCCCCCCCACTTTGGGGCATCAGCCGCGACTCGAGCGCGATGGCCATCCCCCCCACGAGCAGAGCCAATGTGAACGCGCCCCACGTGGCCGCGACGATGTACTTCGCCTCGGGGTTTTGGCAGAGGTTCCCGTCCTGGACGCGGCTGAAGGAGACCCCGGTGTAGGCCAGGCCCCCCGGGCCGAGGTCGATCTTGTCCACGAAGTCGGTGTCGTTTTGGAACCAGTACACCCCTTGGGCGTTGAACAGGTAGGGGAGTTCGGGCGTAGTACTGCCCGTCGTGAGCTGCGGAACGACGGCTATCGGGGAGTTCCCCTCCAAAAAGAGCGAGATCTTCCCGAGACATGCCTCCTTCCGAGTGCGCTGCGAGAGTTTCGCCCCGGTGCCGATGAGGTTCACCGCGCAGCCGTCGGAGCAGCCCCGCCAGAAGCGGATGTCGCGCAACTGGGGGGCGGGGCCCAAGATCGTGACCAGTTTACATCCGGGGGGGACCAGCGACAGGTCGACTGACGTGACCGGGGGGTTATTCACACCCAGGCGAAGGGCTGTCAGGTTGGTGGCGTTGGGCATCCAGCTGCAGGTCGAAGGAAATCCAAATGAAGCAATCGAGAGGCCTTGACTGACTGACTGTTCTGCCTGGAAATTTGAAAGTCCGTGCCCTCTGTCAGCTTGTGAAAGAGTGGCATCTAAAAAGTCCTCCAGAAAATCAACGAGAGAACAGACCTTTTCTTCGTTCACTCGCCAGTACTGCCTCCGAATCGAATCTACAAACGAAGAGAGTGCTAGCCTTTTAAAGATACGGTAATATCAGCCCCCGATGCCATCTCACATGACAAGCGCACCTTGTCCGTTTCTTCCAAGCTTCGTTTCCCATGTAATGTAATAGGACACTGCGCCAAAAACCTACGTCGACGGCGAGTAATGTAAAGGCACTCTAGTATATCCGGAAAATAGAGAAAGTTCTCGGTTCGAAGTAAAGGAAGGAAAAGCAAACCCGACGAGGGGGTGAGACTCGTACCCAATATCAGCAGAGAGCCACAGAAAGCCACCATCGACATTCTGTAGTGTCCTTTTCTCGGTATTCAAGGGGGGAACAAAGATGAAAGCAAACAGGGTCCGGGTGATCTGAGATCAGCTTCCGGAAAAATGAGGCAGCACCTGATGCGTGTTGGAAGATAGAAAACAGAGCCAGAATCGAAAGCGGGAAAACCCGCAGGGCAGTGCAACAAGCCAAAGCAGAACCTATTCCAAAGAGGCCCCCGTGACACCAGAGAGACGACGACAAGCTAGTGCGCAGGTGGAAGGGACTTACTTTGGAAGGGGGTAGTCGATCCCCAAAACAAGGGGCATTCGGACACGTGGCTCCGCCGGCGAGCCAGTGAACGCATTCCCACTCAAGTCCAAGTTGCCGTAGACGCAGGTGGCGATGTCGGTGGGAACAGGCCCGGAGAGAGCGTTGTACGAGACGTCCAAGTCCCAGACGCACATGTTAGACGGGAGCGGGCCGGAAAGCATGTTGTGCGCCACGGCGAATTCCGAGTTCCCAAGGCCGGCGCTGCGATAGCCGTCTTGGCGCCTCGCGTAGGTCGGGGGAATAGGCCCCGTCAGGCTGTTGTTCGAAACCCGGAAGACTTTGCAGAAGTCCAATGTGGCAAGCTCCGGCGGCAGAGGCCCCGACAACCGGTTGTCCGAGAGGTCGATCTCGCGGAGGCCGCGATTCTTCCCAAGACTCCGGGGAATTTCCCCGGTTAGGTTATTGGAGGACAGCCGGAACGTTTCCAAAGACTTGATGTTGGCAATCTCCGCCGGAATCGCCCCGGACAGGCTGTTGTTGGACAGGTCGAGGTAGTACATCCCGAAAGGCGCGCGGAACAGCTCGGGGGGGATCTCCCCAGACAACCGGTTGCTACCCAGATCAAGCGAGAAAGAGCCACTACTAACTGGACCGCCTAGGGCCCCGAGCTCCCCTGGGATCCGCCCAGTCAGGCTATTAATGGACAGGTCTATGTATCTAAGCTTGGTCATGCGGCCCAGCTCCGCAGGGATCCCCCCACTTAGGCGGTTCTTGAAGAAATACAATTCTGTCAATTGCACAAGGTTACCCAGGCCGGCGGGGATCTCTCCAGACAGGCTGTTTTGGTAGATCGATAGCGATGTTAGGTTGACAAGGGAACCTAGCTGAGAGGGGATGGGTCCGGACAGATTGTTGCGCGCTAGCGACAGTGACGTCAGCTGGGTGAGTCCCGTCAGCTCCGAGGGAATGGGCCCGGTCAAGTTGTTCACTGAGAGGTCAAGCTCGGTTAGGCTGGTTAGACCCCCAAACCAGGGGGGAATCCGCCCGGTCAGGTTGCACCCCCGAAGGTTCAGGTATGAGAGCCTGGTCAGCGCGGCAAACTCTTCCGGGATCTCACCTGAGAAGCCGCGGCTGTTCTCAAGGTCCAAATGGGTCAACCGCGCGAGGCGGCCAAGCTCGTGGGGTATGGGCCCCAACGTGCGGCCGTCCGAGAAGCTTTCTAACTCAAGGAGCTCCATATTGGCAAGATTCCCAAGTTCAGGGGGGATCGGCCCGGAAAGGTTAGCACTCTCCAGATTGAGTCGCCTCAGTTTGGTAAGCCTGCCCAGCTCCAAGGGAATCGTACCCGAGATCCCAAAGTTGTTCCCCAGGAGCAGTTCTTCCAGGTTGGCTAGGTTGCCAAGTTCCGGGGGAATGGGCCCCGTCAATGAGTTTCTAGACAGGTCCAGGCTCTTCAGCGCAGAAAGCCGTCCGAGCCCCGAGGGGATCGGCCCCATCAAGCTCGCTCGTGTTATGTTGATGTAGAGCAGGTTTTGGAGGTTTCCCAGCGCATCCGGAATCGCCCCCGACAGCCTGGTCCATTCCAGGCGCAGATATTGGAGGCTTCGCGCCTCCCCCAATTCATGGGGAATTGTGCCGTTCAGCGAGTTCCAGGATAACCCCAGGTAACGGAGATTGGACAGGCGGCCGAGCTCTGGGGGAATGGGGCCGGACAGGGTGGGGCTGCTATACTCGTATGCCCTCAGGTCGAGTTCTACAAGACTGGCAAGGCTGCCCAGGGAGGGGGGAATGCGCCCGGAAATGTAATTGAAGGAGAGATACAGGTACTGCAGCCTGGTGAGAGAGCCCAGCTCCGGAGGGATCGGGCCCGTAAGAGAGTTGTCAAACAGGCTGAGGTAGGTCAATCGGGTGAGCCCGCCTAGTGCCGGAGGAATGGCGCCCGAGAGCCGGTTGCTTCCAAGATCCAGTTTCCGGAGTCGTGGGAAATTTCCCACTTGGGGAGGAATGGGACCCGACAGATTGTTGTTATAAAGGTACAACACCTCCAGAGCAGTTGCGCCACCCAATGCGGGAGGAATGGAGCCCGAGAGCGGGTTCGTTGAAAGACTCAATATCCGTAGTCGCGTGAGGTTTCCAAGTTGGGGCGGAATGGGACCTGACAGACTGTTGTTCCACAGATATAGCTCCTCCAGCGCAGTTGCGCTCCCAAACTCGACAGGGATCCCCCCCGAAAAGCTATTCCTTGACAAGTCGGCGATTACTAGAGAGGGTGAGGCGGCGACGGCTGGAGGAAATGCACCTGATAGCTGGTTGTTGAAAACGGCTAGCCAGGACAGAACAGGGATTTGGGCCAACGTGGCCGGAAGGACTCCCGACAAAAGATTGTTACCTACGTCGAAGTACTCCAGGTTTGCCAGTTGGCCGAGCTCCGCAGGGATCCCTCCAGAGAGGCTGTTGTTAAAGAGTGCCAGTGATTTGAGGGATCCAAGCCCGCCCAGGGTGCGGGGAATGGCCCCTGAAAGTTTATTGATATGGAGCCACAGTTTCTGAAGTCCGGCAAGGTTGCCTAGCTCAGGGGGAATGGGCCCTGAGAGCTGGTTGTCTGACAGGTCAAGAACAATGAGATTTTGCAGGAGACCCAGTTCAGGAGGAAGAGCACCGGTAAGCCCCCGAGAGCTGAGATTCAGCGTGGAGATTGCATTAAGATTGCCGCCTGGGACCATGCTGGCTACTTGGTCTAGAGTTATGCAGGAACCGCCATTAAGGAGTGAGGCCAAAACAAGGACGCCCATAAGCACGCTCCGCAGCCCCTCCATTGGCGGCTCGCCCTCCGTCCAGATTGCACTAGCGCAAACCACAACTCGCAAGAGACTGACGTTATGGGAGCACTTCGCCAGCTCGTGCTTGTTTCTTGGAAGTCACGGCTCTCAGCTCATTCAACTTCAAGTACATAATACTTGGATACCGTAGTGTGGCGGTAAAGCCTGGAGCTAACGAGCACTGGCTCGAGCCAAGGATCCGGTCCCTGAAATCCGGACTGTTCGGACTTCTGTTCGGAGTTCGTGTCGACATGTGAGGGATCCCTAGTTTTCAAGGCCTGGTACGCTCCCCCAACCAGGATAGGTAGAGCCGGGACCATGATGACATTGATTGACCAGCCGGCTATGGGCCGGCTATACACCTGGAGGGCCCGACGCAAGGTCAGGTCTACTGTAGGTGTATTCCCAGTAGGATGACACCGGTACATTCTGGCGCGGGATCGTGTCGGACCAAAGTAGGATACCGGGCACCGCACCCGGGTGGGCCTGAAGTGGTCGGTGACAGGCTCCCGAGTGGATCCCTCACTGCTCAGTTAGCTCAGTGCCAAGTGGCGACTTGTCAGTGATCGGCCGGGACTGGAACGGTACGTAGTTATGACTGAGGTACCTACCACGCTTGAGTGCGCCCGCCGCGCGCGCGGCGCCGTTCGCTAGGATACAGGTAGCCTCGGCTGGGCTTGAAGTTGAACTTGAAGTTTGAACAGTCGGCCTTGCAGGCTCCAGCCTCCAGGCTTCTACTACTAGTACTAGCTAGCTGTATCATGCCGCGGTGGGCGGTGACCAGGTAGCATGCACATTGCATGCTGCCTTCTGGTACGAAAGGAAAACCCGAAAGGCGCCAAAGCCTCCAGAATTCGAAGCTCACGATGCAGTAGACTGATCGCGTTTATCGTTGAATAGCTAGGACCGTAACTTGAGAATAATCTCAGCAGTACCACATTGCATCTGCAGTTGAAATTTTCTCACTCAATTTTGTCTCAAGTGTGCAAGGATGGGGTCCTCTGGCCTCCCAGGGGGGCGGGGCCCGTCATCCTTTGTCCAGTCTCGCACTTTGTTCCTCATTAATCTAGCTGCAATCATGGAAAGTGCAGACGAACGCCTTTTACCAGCAGGTGCGCCAATTTATCAATGCGCTTCAGTTGCATAGATTCCATGTGCTTCTTTTCAAAATCTGGAAGCGGTTAATTCAAAACATGCAATGCATCGTAGTACATTTTCGGGATGCTTTGGAAAGAGAGTCTCGAGCACAATACATTAGCTTAGATTGGTAACCTGCTTCTTGCCCTAATTCTGCAGAACATTCAAAAGATGACGCATTGCCCTGTGTTTTTCCATATGGTTCGCATTTGTGCCTTTCTCAAAGACCTGTTTCAAAGAGTTGATGGTCTGCTAAGAGTGGCAATGAACAGTTTTCAGAAGGCATCACAGCATCTGAATGTTACGTGCAATTATTAAAGAGGTCAGCCACGAAGCCAAGAAGCTATTAGTGCAGAAAGGCAAATGGCTGTGCTGCACATTGCAGCACATGCAACCCGTACACAAGGTGTCCTGGAAGTGTCTCAACCTTGTTATTTGCTTGGGCGTAATGAAGAGTGCACTTGTTCGTGCGCCGCAATCAGAGCCGTGGCTGCTCCCTTCTGAACAATCTGCATTGTTTGGTACTTCTGTTTGGGAGAGCCTGTCAAGATGGTGAGATTATGCTCAACGGTTCTTTTGCAGGTTGTTGAAAGCATGTTTCTCGTCTGGCGGAACTTGATGTGCTTCAATGACATACAGATGACTTCTTCTTCTCTTCCACCAGAATTGGAGGTGGTCCTTCAAATCTTTTTGAATCACACAAGTCAGTGTAGACTCTCAAACTTCGAGAGTGAGACTTTTTCTACTCTGTAGTCTACTAGGAGGTCCGGCGGCATTCAACAATCACTAGCATTGGAGACTCGAAGCTTCAGGGTCTGTTGTATTCATGCTGGAGAAACCTCAGAGTTACCCGGTAGTACAGCAGGAGGTTGGGGTGACCCTCAAAACCGGCCCTAGCAGGTAGAAAGCTACATTCGCTTTTGAGTAGTGCAGTTATTTACCAAGCTCTTTCTCTCGCGTGGTGACACATGGTTAGGATGGCTCATGAGGGCAGCAGGTGAGCCTATCGAGCTTGTTCTAACATGGCAGCTGTTCTCAACATTTTGAAGATCGAATTCCTGACTCACAAAGACCCATCTTCTCTTATGCAGTTTACCAAGAGGTCGGGGTGGCCCTTAAAGCTAGCCCCAGCAAGCTTGGCACGCTCACCTTCACCAGGGCGCTTGTCCAGGCGCTGTTCAGCCCCATGGCCGGGTTTCTAGCCATGCACTACGACAGAGGGACTGTCATTGGAATTGGGACTATCATCTGGGCGGGCGCAACTCTCATTGTGGGGCTTAGTACCACCTACTTCCAGGCGATGATTGGGCGAGCGATCACAGGGGTAAGACGAACAGGCTTGTTTGTATCTGGCACGGTCCAGTCCAGCCGGACGATGTAATCAATTGTCATCAGTTGGTCAATAATGCAGTACCCTGAAAGGCCTTCTGTTGTGATTTTGAAGGGGCGCTTGAGAAGTGGGAGAATGGAGGTCGTGTGGAGATGTATCATTCTTAGCCGTGCCATCAATTGATCAATTCGACTCTGTCTTCAAGTGGTGAGACTGCTCCACCGAGGTGTTCGGCATGGGCTCGAATATGACCATGTTGCACTTACGCATTCTGCCACGCCAAATTATCTCAAGCAGTGTGTCAATATGAAATTCGTTCCTCCCTTCTGTGTATTAAACCCCGCTTTCAGAAAGGCAAAATCGTAACAAACTAGGCTTTCATTTCTAGGCCTGGAAGATTGGGGCAGGGCACATAGCGAGTCCGCTTCAATCAGGTCCTCTTTCCAGACAACCTTCTCTTTTTAAAGTCAGAATCATTTAGGTCAAGAGAACCTTCAATCGACGGACCCTTAAGCTAGTCATTGATTGTCTTGGTCCTGAGGCTACCCCTCCTTGTCAACTATCCCGATGATTCATAACGTCCCGTTACTTGAAAACGAGTTAGCCGTTCAAAAGCATGTTACCTCCTTGAAACAAACCCCAACTTGCTTTGACTCCTCAAAACGACCTTGCCATCATATCCTCAGCCCCAAATCCAATTAAGCAATCCCGAAAGCTAGAAGACCGGTTTTGCAACTCACAGAGCTTTCTCTACCCAGGTCGGGCTTGCTATCGTCATCCCCGCCATCCAATCCTTTGTTGCCGACAGCCACGAGGAGGGCCGCGGGTTAGCCTTCGGTTGGCTCAACCTAACCGGAAACGTGGGGGGCATCGGGGGGAGCATGGCGGCAACCATGCTCGCGGGGGGGCGCTACTTCGGAATGGATGGCTGGAGAGTTGCGTTCGTCGGGATGGCCGTAATTAGCCTCGGCGTGGGGTGGCTAGTGTATGCGTACGTGGTGGACCCGCGACCCGTGTCGGAAGGCAGGTAAAACGGGGCCGGTTTTTCCTTCTTCTTTTTTCCCCCGTTCTGAAGCACCCAAACAAAGCACCCACCGAAGAACGCCAACACAACCGTTCTCGTCTCCAGCAGTGTCGGCACTCCCTGCCAGAGCCTTGCTTCGTTGTTGGCGGGCTTCTCCCAAACCCCTGCCTCCAAGTTGTTTTACCTCGGCGCCTAGTTTCGTCGTTCTTCTGATCTCCGCGATCAAACAAAACCTTAACCCTGACATCAACCCGGCCGGTCCCTTGTCCAGCGGCCCCGGTGCATTTCGTGAGAGCCTCGTTTCGTTGGTCAAGACGTATTCTCCTCAGTAACCAGGTTTCCTTGGTGAAGCACAGGCTGAGCTTTCAATAATCGCTGACCCAGGCGTCGTCTTTTCCCGCGGCGATCTCAATCCAAAGACTAACCCAGCCGCAGCGGCGCGGGCGCTTTCTGCAAGAGTGTCACATCTCCGTTTCGGGTGTTGTTGCTCGTTAACCAAGTTTCTTTCCACCTTCCGTCAACGAAGCACCGGATACACTTTCAGATAAAGCTAACCCACTCGTTCCTTTTCCCTGCAGCGATCTTGACCCAGACACTAACCGCGCCGTTTCCTTTTCCAGCGGCCCCGGCACGTTTCGAGAGAGCCTCTCTTCGTCGATGACGGGCGTCCGCTCAGTGCTCAAGTTGCGGTCCTTCCAGTTGATCATCGCGCAGGGCGTCATTGGGAGCATCCCCTGGCAGTCGCTCGTTTTCTTCACCATGTGGCTGCAGCTCATCGGGTTCAGCCACAGCAACGCCGCGTATCTCATGGGGCTCTTCTCCACAGGTAGGCCTGAGCTTTCTCAAAGAGTCCTTCAGCACTCATTCATTCTTTCTAAGTATCACGGGTATTGAGAGCATCCCGTGGCAGACTCTCGTTTCGATACCATGTGGCTGCAGCTCATCGGCTTCAGCCACAGCAACGCTGCATACCTCATGGGGCTGTTCTCAACAGGTACGATTGAGTCTTCGAGGATCGCAAGGGTTGAACCTCTGAATCTCTTTCTTGAGTGCTTTTCTGGGTCGGTAGGTTTCCTTGAAGGCGCTCCTCTTGTTTACCATGTTATTGCAAGTCATCGGTGTCAGCCACAGCATTGACGCGTATCTCAGGGGGCTCTTCTCCGCAGGTAAGGGTCTAGGGTGTGAAAACCATTTGGGTGTTGGAGGACTTTGAACTTCCAGCCACCGGAGCTGATTTTGTCCTGGAAGGAGCTTTCCTCCTCATAACCCTGTTCCTGACAGCCCCATTCGCACTCCTAACGTCACCCTGCGTCATCTCCCGCCAGGCTGCTTCAATGGCGGCCGGCTCCCGTCCGCAGCACGAAGCGCTTCTTGGTTCAGGAGGCTTCTAGATTTGTCCATTGTCACAGGTTTGTCGGTAGCCTTACCTGTTCCTCTCGAGCTTTAGCTGCAACAACAACGTCACCCTACGTCACATGCCCCAGGCTGTGCGCTCAGCACCGTCTCGGCGGCTATTCGAGGATTGAGCGGCGAAGCACTTCCCAAAGGCAGGACGCTTTCGGACCTGCCCGATGTTCTACCGCTCTTTTCACCTTTTTTTAAAAGACCCCTGTTCCGTAGCCCCAAAGCTTAACAATCACGTCACCCTGCGTCTTTTCCCCTAGGCTGCGCAGTAGGCGCCGTTCCTGGCGGCTGGCTAGGCGGCCTCACGGCAAAGCGCTTCGGTGCCCAGGATGCTTCAAAACCCTCTTAAGTACTCTCTTCCCTTAGGAAACGTTTCGTCTTCAAAGCCCGTCCGTCCTAACCCCAAAACGCAATGCTGACGTCAACCTGCGTTATTCCCCCAGGCTGCATGCCGGGCGCCATTGATTGCGGCTGGTTCAGTGGCCGCGCAGCAAAGCACTTTACCGGGCAGAGGATCTTTATCACCTGCCGCATGCTTGCAAACTTTGTTCGACAAACTTCCAGTCCCTCGACCTCCGCAAGCGTGACGTCAACATACGTCATCTCTCCCAGGCTGCGCGTTTGGCGCCATATTCGGCGGCTGCCTCGTCGACCGTGCGGCGAAGCGTTTCTCGGGCGCAGGACGCTCCAAGATGTGCACATATTCAGTATTCCCTTACGACCAACACTAACGTCACTTTACGTCATCCCCCGCACGCTGCGCGCTTGGCGCCGTGTTCAGTGGCGGGCTCGGCAATCGCAGGGCAAGTTTTTTGCGCAGTGCAGGACGATTCAGCTTCTCCTCAGATGTTCTCGTCCTAAATTGGTTCCTTCTTATGACCCTGTTCGTTGAACCCCGAGTCGCAACTCTGACGTCACCTCCATCCTCCTCTCCCAGGCTGAGCGTTTGGCGCCATGTTCGGCGGCTGGCTCGGCGACCGCGCGGCAAAGCGCTTCCCGGGCGCAGGAGGCTCCAAAATCTTCGATTGTCCATCTACGACCTGCACTAACGTCACCCTACGTCATCCCTCGCAGGCTGCGCGTTTGGCGCCGTATTTGGCGGCTGGCTCGGCGATCGCGCGGCGAAGCGCTTTCCGGGCGCGGGCCGCATCATGTGCGCGCAGTACAGCGCGGGGTCGGGGGTCCCGTTCACGTGGCTGCTCCTGCTGATGATCCCCCAGGACCCGCAACTGTTTTGGCTCTACGGGGCGCTGCTGTTTCTCATGGCGACGTCCATCAGCTGGTGTCAAAGCGCGTGCAATAACCCCATCTTCGCGGGTGAGTTTTGTTACGGTTGTGGGTTGCTCGCCGAGACTGTGCTGGCTCAACGGGGCGCTACTCTTTCTTGTGGCGACCTCCATTAGCTGGTGTCAAAGCGCGTGGAATAAACCCACCTTTGCGGGTGAGGTTCAAAAACGGTTTTAATAATTTCTCGTCCAATAATGTTCTGGAAGTATAGGGAACTGCTGTTTCAAAGGGCGACAGCTACCAGCTGGGTCTCAGCGCGTGCGAGTGAGTTTTTGGGGCAGGGAACTCGTTAGTAGGGAATAGATCTAGCATTTCGCAATAGATTGCCAGGGAACGAGTTCTTAAAGGGGAGAGTTGAGCTTCGTAAGCCCGAGCCTGCGGTCGTTCTACTAGCGTCGCCGTGACTTATGGCGGAGTTGTTGAGCAGGCGTCAAAGCATGTGCAATAACCCCATCTTTGCGGGTGAGTGCTTGGGAGTAGTGAACTTGTCATAGGAGAGGCTCTTGCCGGGATACAACTTATCATACATATCTGCGGGGAGTGGCTGTCTCAAGCACGGCAGCACCCGTTGTTGGGCGTTGATCATGCAGTCGAAGTTTTCCGTTAGAGTCGCAGACGCAAGCCCTTCATCTCGTCCTGTAAAAGCTTCCAATCTCCTGTCCTTTGCAGATATCGTCCCTCCCGATCTTCGCACCACCATCTACGCCTTTGACCGCGCTTTCGAGGGGAGCCTTTCGGCCCTCGCGGCGCCCTTGGTTGGAGTTCTCGCGGAAGTAATGTACGGATACAAGTTCGATGTGTTGAAGGCTAGCGAGCCGTCCGCTGCGAACGCGCGAGCGCTGTCAAACGGCCTGTTTGCATGCATGGCGCCGTCCTTTGGCATTTGCGCGGCGACTTATGGCTTGCTCTATGCCACGTACCATAAGGATAAGGATAGGGTCGACGCGAAAGTGTACAAAGATAGGGAGCGCAGACCGCTGAAGATGGAAGAGGTCTCAAATGCAGCTTTTTCGTTGTAACATATTGAGGAGCACCGTTTCGCGGTTAGAGTAGCCAGATGTAAAGGCTTTTCATCAGGCCTCGCTAGGCACGCTGGCTCTGAGAATCAACGTCCATGGGGGACCTCGAACCTGCCCAGCACTCAGTGACTGTATATTCATCGGTCAGCAAAACACTTACTGAAGGTGCGCGGATCGGACTGAGATCAATGTAGACATACTACGTTCCCCGAGGAGCAGATCCGAAACTAGGAGAACTTCGTGTTGCGCGACGTACCGCCTTTTAGCGACCACAATCTACTATGCAGCTGTACCGTACTACATGCATGACAGATAAAGCTCGCGGACAGTCCGCATACGCATGTATGTGGTTGGTCTCTCATGCGATCGGGATCATTGCCAGGTCTTTTGCAGGGCTGAGCTGATGGGTGACAGAAGACTCTAACCAATGATTGTCCCGTGCGTTCATGATTAAGAATGCATGGGTTTGTCTTAAGTGAAACGTAGCTGCAACATAATCAGTCAATGCATGCGTGAGACGTTAGAACTTCTCATTTTGGAAAGGACACTCACTGTTCCGCGATGCGCATGACTGAAACAGCTTGTCTAATCGAGCAACCAGCCGTAACTTTGACTACCTATTTGTACTCTGCCAGCCATGATCGTTTTCAATTAGAGAGTCAAAATAGTACATCATCAAACCCGGTGCCGCTGGCACTCAACCCGCATGCAACGTACACGTACGGTCCCGAATTTGAAAAGCAGACGAAGAATTGGAGTACTAGTAAGAACTGCACATGCGGCATGCGCAACTACAACAAATATATATCTGCCGTACAGGAGATTGGTTCAATCACTCCCGGCGGGGGTCGCTGTTCATAATTGTCAGTGCATGGGCCGGATCGCCCTGCTAGAGCTAGAGATGGGCCTGTTGGAATGCCCATGCAGCCTATGCAGCAGAACGTACGTGTCTGAAGCCCTGATTGTTTAATCCATGCTGTATGTCCGCGAGCACCTGATTAATACTGAGGGCCCTATGTCTAGAGATGATCATTTGCTGAAATATGGGCATTTTACATGCTCAGTGCCAAGTTCTGCTAGCTCGATTCAACAATGATAGCTCACTTGCCATGCACCATGGGAGACCATACGCAACTTCAGGCATTCAGCAGAAAACGGAAGCGGAGTATATAGTCACCCTTAATGCGTTGAGAGACCACACACTCGGTTATTGCCAAAACAAGCAACTCCCGGAACGTCTTCCTGTTCTCCTGCTTGCATGATATGCACGCCAGGACTTTGCGGGGATTGAGCTGATTTACGACGAGGGCCCGATTCCGTATCATGCTTATGATAGTCCGTGCTCTTTGCAAGCAAAGCGTGGCGTGACACACTACATTCCCGCACATCTAAACGATGCTGGGCGCTTCTTGCCCGTGCCAGTTACACGTCGCGCGCTGCCACCGCGAGCGTATGCAGTCCACCAGCGGTGCGTGCATCGCTTCCTCCTCTTTCAAGGCCTCCATGCTATCCGCTACCAGCATCTCGTCAGGCGTCCATTTTGGCGGCACCGTGACCTTCAACCTCGTAAGCCGCGGCCGTTGTTCCGCGCCCCCCCCGCTCGTGCTTGCTTTCGCGTCCCCCCCGTTTGATATGCTCTTCGCGATCCCGTTGAAGTGGAACAGTTCGAACTGGCGCTTCTGGTTGGGAGTGGAGAGGCCCTTGTAGCCGCCCTGACTCCGGTCGAGGTTGCAAGCGGCCTGCGAACCAAGATCAGAAAGCACTCTGTGACCTTTTTGAGTGAAGGGATCCAAGAAGGGGAAAGGCTGGTGCACACGGCTTCCTCAACCAAGATCAGAAAGCACTCTGTGACCTTTTTGCGTAAAACGATCAAGAAAGGGAAAGGCTGATCCACAGGGCTTACTCAAACCAAGATCTGAAGTTGATTTCAAAAGGCAGACCGAAACTACGACGAGAATGCGAACTCGATGTTGACCCTGTACTCGACCCAAGTCTGACCGAGAAGCTGTAAGACCTCTCGGTAACCTGGGGATGAGCCTAACCTAGCCCTAAACCCTACGGCACCTGAACCTGTCCTCAGTCGTAATTGTGGATGAGCGCACCGCCCCTTGCAAAAGAGATAGACCCCGTTGCTGACCTCAGTGATTGCATCAGCTTCTCTTCGATTTCTCCAACATCATTCAAAATTGACGCCTGAGACAAAATAGACATGGATTGCACGGCCCCCGGCCATAAACTTTGCGAGAGGAACACTACAGTAAATCTCCACCATAACCGCAAGCTTGACCGTCAGCTTGACCCTAAGATTCGTTTTAACCAGTTTGGGTTAACTCGCGCACCTGCCAGAAGTCCTGCCAGAGGATGATCTCGTTGGCGCCCAGCTCTGTGACTGTGGCGGCGGGCAGGTTCATTTTTAGCTCCGTGAGCAGCTTTTCCAGATCGGGAGGGCTAATGAAACCACCGCCGCCGCTTGTGTCGTGCGCGTCAAACACGCGGCGCACCATCTCTTCCTGCACGGGTGAATCGGTTTGAGGACGTATATGCTGCAACTTCGCAGGTAGAAGGTGCTGACGGCGCAGCTTGTTTCGTGCCTGCAAATAATGAGCGCACGCCTGATAGTGCAGGAAAGTGGGATTGTTCTTTAACTCTGGGGTTCAAGGCTTCGATTTTCAAACCTCGTCCTGGTCGGGGGGGCTGCCACGTGGGCGCTCATGTCGTGCGCTGTCAAACACGTGGTGCACATAACTTTGTGGCCCGGGAGAGCAGCAGGGGAAGGAATGACGCCAGATTCCTCCTTCTACGGGTGCATACAATTGGAGTCAACTTTACTCGCAGTGATTGTTTCCCAAACCTGCCTGGCCGCATTTGGCAACTAAGCATCTTGAGACACAAATCACAACAAAAGTTCAGAAGTTGCATCGGGCCGAAACCCACCCGACTTTCGGCGTCCGACTCGTCTTGGACTTCCGTGCTGAGGGCAAAGAGGACCGTGTAGTGCCTACACGAGAGCACAAGAGACTCGTCAGAAAGAGGGAGTCGTCAGAAGATGGACACAGTTGGGGGACGGAAAAAAGAAGATCCGTCAGATTTCAATCTTCGAGGTGAGACATCAAGAAACTTAACTCCCAAGTCTACATCAAACACGCCATAGTTAACTCAAAAGCAATTGCCGAGGAAGGAGCTGCACGTCCGGTGCAGTTAGGAGCTCTAGGAAAAAGAGACGCGATTTCAAAAGCAGGAACTGGAGTAGCGAAGCATTCACAGGCACAAGCCTCGAGAAAACGTTGCCACTCACGATTCTGAGCCCACCACCCAAATGGGCCACTGCGGGTGCTTCAGGTGATACCCCACTTTGCACAGGTTCAGCCCCTCTAGCAGCGTCAGGAAACCCACCTGCGAAGCAAAAGGCTTTCTTATCTGGGCGAAGAGTTGAGGAGGAGAAAGATCAGATTCTATTCAGTCCTTCCAGCAGCATGAGAACCCCACCTATATACGCGAGGGTTTCCTCAACAGTCTGCGCGCTTGGGACCTTAGGGCCTCGTACCACTTTGCCAACAGCGTTGAGGAAACACCCGCAAAGAAGATTCTAGGCAAAGGTCGTAAACGAAGAAAGAACTGGTTAGGAGAAGGGAATGACAGACATCGTTTTGGTCGTCCGCCAACTTCAGAAACTGTTTAGGTTGTAGATTTCTCGAGCCTGCTCTGACACATTCTCGCGAGTACTCTCACGAAGCAGACGAAAATCTGCAAATACTATAAAGAGAGAAGGAAGCATAAACGAGAACGTCCGCCCAAGTGCGACAGAGCCCTCGCTCGAAGCAGCGCCTAGGCCACCCCCGTTCACTCCCCCACGACGCTGCAACAAAAACTGCCCTTGCTAATCCGTACAAGCTCCAGAAGCCCACCTAACATGTCGTCATTTCGTGCTTCAATCAAGGGCCGCCCCGTCGCTCCGGAGAGAAGCCGACACGTGTCCTACCTGCACGCTTCCAGGGATCCCCTTGACCAGCATGCCGCCCCCCAGGTCCATCGTACCGTCAAACACGTTGCTCACGGCCTGCCCGCACAGCAGCAGATTCACGATTTCCTGCAACGACAACCCCAAGCTCGATTCCAACGGAATCCTTTCCAAGCGGCAAAATCCAGCAATATACGTAGGTCGCAGGTTAAGTCAAAGATAGAAACCGTGCAAAGTTGGGTAGTCTGACGCAGCACTCCGCCAGGGTGCTCCGTGTACTGTCTTTCGCAGCATGTTGATCGAGTCTGCGCCCGTGTCTCCGGCTCAACCAAAACGCAATCAACAAAATACGCCACAGCTGGCGTTTAATTGCCGACATTTGTAACGGCATCTGAATTACGCTCGATTCCGACGGAGTGTAACTGGCCCTCGAAGAGGACGAGTCATGGTCACGGCAACCCCCGTAAGGCTGAACAAGCCGTCTGCACTTGATACCAAACCACAAAGTTGGAAAGCGAGAACGCTTCTCAGAACAGCAACAGATCTGAAACCCGAACACTTCAAAAACTTTACTTATGTCTCACGGAACTTTGATGCACGCTCGCCCAGCACTGTACGGCCTTTTCTTTAATCAGTCGGCTTCGTCAACACTTATTGGTGGACTCCACTGACGAGCATTTCGTTGAAGAACCACCCACCTGGGAAGCATGGCCGAACGGCCGAGTGACGAGAGGGGGTTCCGGGTCATCCCGATCGCCTTGGATAGCGTCCTGCACGATGGACACGTGTCAGGTGACGATCGCCAACCGAAAGGTTGCTGCTCCGCTTCTTTTGAAGCTCGTGCTCGTGAAAGTCACTACATCTTGGGAGTCCGTTCTACGAACTTTGTTTACTAGTTGGGAAACACCCAGTCTGTTCAAGTCAGCCATTCCCGACCGCACAGGCCAAAATATCCTCAAAAAAAAAAAACAACAAAATAAAAAACTCTCAATTGGAAGATCAGTCCTCCTGAAGTCCAATGCAAACATCACCGTGAACGAATCACGTCTCGCAAGGAATGCCACGATGCAAAAAGTTTCGGTCCAGAAAAGCTCCCAGAAATGTGGAGCGGCCAAGCCAAATTGGCTTTCAAGACAGAAGCCGTTTCCAGAAGGACAATCCAAGAAGACACATTGCTCTCAGGACAGAATACTCACGAGCCCTCGCGAGAGCAGCGCCGATACGAGGAACAGCAGCGCCCCCAGCCGGCTGCGGAATGCGGGCAGCGCCGCTTGCACTGCCCGTCGCAGGTCTTCGGACGTCCGACACTGGACGACGGACAGCACACCGGAAAGGGACGCAGGGGAATCGAGAGAGACGCCCCGGAGCTTTTCTTCCAAGGCAGCGTCCGAATCGCGGGAGAGAGCGTCCGAACCGCGGGAAAGGGCGTCCGAGATGTTCGAGAGAGCGTCCGCACGGAGGGGAGAAGCGTCCGAATGAGGGGTAGGGGCGTCCGAAGGTTGGCCAGAGGGGGAGGGGGCCTCGAGAGATGCAACAACGGCAGAGGTTTGGCCCCCCGCAGTCCAGAGGGCTTCGGACATGGCAAGAACGAGGGCGCTGCGGGGTAGGATCGACGCAATAATATCGTTTCAGGACATCAATGACACCGGCGTGACTTGGCAACACGAAGAGACGTAGCTACTTGCATTCCAGCATCGAAGGCAAACACACGTTCACGACGAAATCACAGTTCAAAGCCTTGTTAAAGCGGAAGTAAAGGACTTTTGCACCTGCGCAATTGTGGTGCGAGTGGTGCTGAGGAAGGAAAGAAAATGTCCTGTTTCAGATCGTCGGACTCATCACAAGAGCCGCAAGCAATCTCGCATACAAAAATAGTTGGTCGTACAGGGAAAGGTCCCCTGTCTTACTCAAGCGCAGCCCCTTCAAACAGGAACCAACTTCATACAGGATATTTTAAAATCGCGCAAAATCACCCCAAGCTCCTCGCCACACCGCTTACCGGTTCCGCTCTGCATCTTCGAAAGTGAGGTCCGCTTTCACCGCAGCTTTCCTGGGGCCCTTTCCAGCGGTGGGTGGCCCCGTAATGGAGGGCTGGTACAACAGGTGCTTCAGCAGCAGGGCCTGGAACGAAACAGATGCAATTTACAGGTCTGGGGGGCAAGAGCCTCAGCCAATTTCTCGCCCCCTACAGCGAAGGGGGATGTACGTAGAACTATGCCAGATTTGAAGATCGAGATTTGCTGCGCTGCAGATGGAGTTTGTGCGATGAGGTGCTTGGAAGGAGCGCCTTAAGTGAAGAGGCCAAGAGTGCTGGGAGTGATCAGGTTACTTGAAGCAGTCCGCTGTGTCGGAATCAGCTTGGAAGTGAGCTCGGCCCCCGAATAGGGGGCTTATGTTACAGGGCCTGGTTAGATCAGAGAGATGGCTTCTCTAGCTTGATTCAAATACTATGCTCGGAGTCTGTGCCCCTTCCCAAGGACTTAATTCAGATACGTCACCGTTTTGGAAGAGGAAAGACGCCTGCACCAAGTAGCTCTTAGACATACTGATAACTCAGGAGTGACTTAACGGGTGAGTGACTTGCATTCACGAACCCCGACCACAGAAACTAGAAAACCTAACCCAAACAAACACCCGCTCCGCACCTGAACACACCCTAACCACCATGCTAACCCCACCCGTCCCCCGGGCGCCTATCTTAAGTCACTCGGCTGTTAAGTCACTCTTCAGTTACCAGAGTGCTCTAGACCTCACCTGCACAGGGGCCAAGACACCGCACGGACCCCCTTCCTTTTGGACAAGACCCAAGGGGGTGGATGAGTCAGCGCTAAACCTGCAAGGACACGATTCCTTTCCATGAGCAACGGCTACCATCCAGCTGTGACAGTATTTCTCGGTGGCTTGTCTCACCACACATTCCATCTATGAGTTGAGCAATTCCTTTCCCAATCTCTGTTTTTGGTTTTTGGTCAACTGCCTTCTGAAAGCTGGAGTAAACAGGAGTAAACCACTAGCATGCGGCTCAGGTCCGCAAGGAATGGGAATTTGCTTTCACTTTTTTTCAAGGGTCAGGGAACGAGCTCGTTGGGTGGTAAGACAGGCTCCACAAAAGCCAGAGACATCTGATTGATAAGCTTGTGCTTAATATGCATTCAGCACTTCAGCTAAGCATGTGAAGCAGCAGATTGCTATTTGAATGTTATAATAACCTAAAGAAAAACGTTGGACCCCTAAGTGTGACTAAGTAGCTGCATTGAAACCCTCCAGCCAGCAACATCTGTTGAGCCCTTTCGCAGACCCAGTGGATACATTTCATTGAGCGCAGTGAGTCAATGCGCCCACTAGAGATTCTACCCGGTTGCTTGCATCACATGCGCAAGCTCAGCAATAGAATCCCTGCATTCATTATTTAGCTGCTGCACACTCACTTGATTCCTGCCGACTCAACGAGCGGTTTCAATTGCTCCATTGACACCGCAACAATCTTGCATTCATGCAATTTGTCATGCCAAGCTGTATTTGCATCTCAACCAAAAAGCTCAGCACAACAGTCCTCGCATCAATGAAACCAGCTGCAAACACACCTGAACCCCTGCCGACTCCACTGGTTCAAGACCTCCGGCGAAGCCCCCGACCCAAACACAATTCTGTATAGTCGCTCCGCCTCTGCTGAGGTCAGCCTCCTGCTCCCAGTCCCCTGTGGCACCGCTGCCGCACTGCTGGTTTGGCTCACACTACCCACATTGACACTACCCATGTTCGCACTACCCACATTTGCACTTTCTCCTTCCACAGCAGCTGACGCCTTCCCTTTATCCACAGATCTAACAGGCTGCTTGGCAGCTGGTTCCACTTTCTGCGCTGCAACAGCTGCCACAGGAGAACTAGCTGTGTGAGAAGTTGCGCCGATAGCGCTAGCCACACTCGCATCAGTCTGCATGGCGCTCATCCTTCGCTCCGCCGCAGCGGCGCGCAGCTCCCTCTGACGCATCGCCTCACTCTTCTCTGCCGTCATTTCTTCAACAGAAACTTCTCTGGACTCTGCGCTTGCTTTGCTGCGCTTCGCGCTGGGCTCGAGGCTTTGGTTGCTCGGACTGCTGCTCTCTGGTTTCTCCTGAGGGCCCAGGCTCATCTCAAACGCACGCTGCAGCTCCTCGTCGTCCTCCTCGTCCATAGGTTTCGCCATAGAGCAGGTCAGAGAAATTGGATTGCACCACCGGAGGCTGAGCAGCTGACATCAAACCTCAAAACTTCGAAGGCTAAAGCTGTGCCCGCCAGTCTGAGTTGATCTAGGGGCGGCGTGTTGTTTTGGAATTGGATCGGACGTAACTGCTGTATCCAGCAGTGACAAACCATTACCGCCTTCCTTCAAGTTCCTTCAAGTTCCAACTTCGCTAGCGGCGACCAGGCTCCAGTACTTGACGTGCGAGTGCTCGCTCCCAAATGCAGGCGGTAACGACTGGTCCTTCGACTGGGTGCTCTTCGGACAGGCCAGTGCGTTTTCAAAAGCTGCTTGAACTTGAAGTTGAACTTGAAGTCGGCTCCGGCGGCGCCAATTCATCCTGAACCAGCAAATCAGGACTGAGCTGGACTGCTGTTCATAGATAATATATTCCAAGCTGGGCACTTCTTCCGTGTTTTTCAGAGGTTGGGGGCCACTAGTCCTCTAGTAACTCCTGCATTGGCCCAGTGCCGTCTTCCCCGAAGCCATGACGCTCACCCTCCGTGTTGCGGGCTGTCGCGCCCTCACCGCCCACAGCCTCTGCCACATTGCCCCTTCCTGCTCAAACCTCCCTCTGCAAACTGCATTTCCTGTCCTTTTTCCCCACTCTCCAAAACCCTCCACACCCACAGCATTGCTCCCCTTAACCAGGCGGTTCTCCGGCAACCCCTTCCTCACCCGAGCTTCAGACGGCGATGCCGCCGCAGTGTCGGTCGCCGACGCCCCCGCTGCGACAGACGCGAAGCCGGCAGCGACAGAGGCGAAGCCGGCACCGGCCGCTGATGTCAGCCCGGTCGAGCTGCTAGACTTTCGGGTGGGGCGGGTTTTGAAGGCGTGGAAGCACCCGGAAGCCGACGGCTTGTATGTGGAGGAGGTGGATGTGGGGGAGGCGGAGGGGCCGAGGACGATTGTGAGCGGGCTGGTGGGATATGTGCCGCTGGAAGAGATGCAGGTAGGGGCAGGCTGTTTTGTTGATACGAAAATTCACTGGTCGTGGTTTCCAACCACTGTGTACCCGGTTCAGCTTCTTCTTGCGTGACCCTCGCTGGAAAAGTGCCGCTATCCCTGTGCATTGTCCCTTCTTTTTTAACACTTTTGCTACTTTCGGCCCTGATTGTCTTGACTTGCTTGAGCACAATAGACCCCACCAGTATGGCTGTTCCCATTGAGATTGTGTTGTGGAGGGTTGTGGAGGTATCTGTATGAGGTCCAAGGGATGCAGAGTACTTTTTTACCTGATTTGCGTTTTCATTTTCAGTCATCAGACGAGTTCTGATATTCTTTGTCCTGAAGTCGTCTTCAGCTCCTTTTGAGGCTGGAATTATGCTTGTTCAAATCAAGGCAGATCGAGAAACCGGATTCGTGGTGTCATTGAAGAAGAATCAAAGGAAGAAATTTCTGCAGCAGCAATAGACTCCTTTCAAAAATTCACCAGTCAAGTCCCTGGATGGATCATTTAAACCTGCTCGAATCGTTCAAAAGTTGGATTATGTCGTCTTCCATCCCAGGACCGCCCCGTTGTCGTATTTGCAAACCTGAAGCCACGTAACATGCGCGGAATCAAGTCGAACGGGATGCTCGTCGCTGCATCCGACGCTGAGCATACGGTGGTCGAGCTAGTAACGCCCCCCACAGACGCTCAGCCGGGAGAACGGATCTGGTTTGGAGCCGAGGAGGAATCGCAGCAGGCGGCAGCCGCGGGCGCTAACCAGGTGAGGTCCTGAGCCGTCGTTGCTACTTTCCGTCCTTTCTTCTCTCTGGCTTTCTTGGATTGTCTCATTTTACCCCGCAAGGTGTCGAGCAAAGCTGAGACGCTGTTCTTTTCATATCGCTTCTTAATGGCTTCGTCATAAACTTGGACGCTGTGAGATCCGGGCCAGATTGTGCGTCCTCCTTTGTCTGACCAACTGTTTCACGTAACGCCCCATGTTGCGAAACCAGGTTGCTCCCTCGCTCCTTGCAACTTGCTTCTCGTAAACATTTCTGTCACCACTTGAGATTCGAAGGCGTTGGGTGGTCTCTTGCACCATGGTTCGCATCGGGAAACAAGTCGTTTTGGTGGCCTTAAGAGAACCTTTGAGGGACTGTTCGGCTGGGGCGACTAGCGTCTCATCAAACCCGTATTGAATCTCTCGAAATCGTACTGCAAACAGGGGTATCATCGCGTAGCTCGATTGAACGGATGAATAATAATTTGAACTGAGGGAACAGTACATGATTCGACCCGCCTTATATGCTGCTGGAAATAGGCCAAATGACTCCCTGCTTTACGATTGACTCCTGAACATTGTTAATGTCTCGGTTGTTTCCTTCTTACAAGCATTGATGCTTCTTCTGGCCGTCGGTAGTCGCCTCAGCCGTCTGCTCTTATGCACAACGAACAAACCATTCCGTCCCTTTGTCTCGCAGGTCCAAAAGAAGAAGATATGGGAAGCAGTCCAGCCGAAGTTGAACACGTCGGACGATTTGGAGGCCCGGTTTGAAGAGCGAGTCATGCGGACGTCCGCGGGTCCCTGCACAGTCAAGTCCTTGAAGGGAGCCAGGCTCGCATAAGAGCGTCGCACTATTTGCACTCTCAAATTTCGCCTGTGGACCGGGCTTCCTTAGTGAGTCCGTCAGAGAGATCTATGTACGATGAAGAGCTCCTAGCATGTGTGTACCACTTTCAGTATCTAACGCCGCCGAGCTGCACTATCGTTTCTGGCCAACAGACTCATATGGACGCTGCTACGCGTTTGGAGGTCTTCGCATGCCATGGAGTCGCATAGGAGCTAGAGCTACCGATTTGTATAATGTTCAGTGACCTTGTGGCCATGAATACTGAGCGTGACAAGTAATGAATGCTCGATCGTACTTGCAGCTGAAATAGAAAATTAAGAACATGATCATGAGCGCACGCGATTGCTTGCTTTTGCTACTAGGCTAGCCGCGGAGGCCAGCCGCCCAGCAGACCTAGCCGCTTCGTGTGGTTGTCTTGGCAGGACTTAGTCGGATCGTGGCCGTCGTTAAACCAACCCTTGGTTTGCGCCACCCTAATACGGTAGCCGCCGTTGAGCCATTGATTCCTCGTTGCTCATTGCTCGATGTTTACCAGAATGATTCCTAATGAGACTCGTTGTCCCATTATCGATTTCTCCATTGATACTGACTTTATTTTGGGGGCGATGTACACTGACAGGGACAAACTACCAAGGGCGTACATTTGATAGCCTGGATCGAAGGAGTCCAAGGTACTAACTGGGGGCATCCAATTTCGTCGAGCAACGTGACCCCCGTGCCGACCGTGCAACGTGTCGTCGCAGCTGCAGCAATGTGCATTGGAAGTGTCAGTGTCGGATAGGTGCCATTTAAGATCACTTCTTGTTGTACACGCTTCAATAACACTTGGGCCCATGACGCAGAGATTCAGAGAAAGCAGACTACCGGTATGGACAATGAAACAATCTCGAAACAATTAACCGTACTGCTCCTTACTGCGGCTGAGCGCGGCCGCCCTCAACTTGAGGGGTTTCGGGGTTTCACTCAGTTTCACTGCACGGTACTCCGCGACGCTTCGAAAGATTCAGTGCTAGGCGGCCGCAACAAAGACTCGTCACATCATTGCAGACGTTCAGTTGTTGCCTTGGGCTGAGTGCAGCACAGCTAGGCAATTCGAAGAAAAAACTTCGAACGTTGCTGGTTGCTCTTTCTACAGGGGTTCGATCTCCATTGGCATAAGAGCCGCCTCACAAAGACCATACTGCGTTTCATTCTTTGCGCCAGGGGGTGTCCGCTTCAGCTCATGCCATAGGAGTTGCAATGGCCGGTCTTGATGAAGGTGTCGCAGCGAAGGTGCTGAAGCAGGTGATGTTCTTCTTCGGCTAGACTATGTCGTTGATGTTGATGTTGCGGTGCACCATTTTTGCAGTAGGTCAATCATCAAGATCTCCTCTGGTGTGCTTTTGATCAGTTCCTGCTTTTGAAACTCTCGGATACCTGCTTCCTTGTACCTAGAACATTGTTTACATGTCCATCTTGTTTGCGTGTCACTCGACAGGTTGCCTGATGATGGTGGTGGTGAGAATCCGATATTCACTCTTCAATCGAGGTTGGAATGCTGCAGACTTCAATGCTGACAAAGTGCCGGCATTCTTTGCAGATTGAGTTCTACTTTAGTGAGAGCAATCTCCCAAGGGACAACTTCCTAAGGACCAAGGTTGAAGAGGGCGATGGTTGTATCCTTCATAGCTTCGCTTTCTGCTGCCTTTTATGGTCACATTGCAGTCAGGTGTTATGGATGTGCGGCTCTTGCATGTGATTTACTCAAGGAGTATCTGCTTGTTCCTCTTGGCTACTACTATCATCAGAATTTTGTACGAGGGATCGCTGTGCAGAGAATGCGTTCTGGCGCCTAGGAGGCAGAAGTTGTTGTGCAACTACTTTTCAGCACAGTTGCATCGTTCCTTCTCCTTGGCTTCTTTGTGAGGCTTAAATCTAGGGTTTGATTGTTGAACCAGGGAAAAGCATGTTCAATAATGTAGGGATACCACAATCTGGTTTTCATCCTTGACCACCACAATTACATCTAGATGTCGACCTTGAGCTGCTCTGCTCCTTCAAGCGGATGCGAGAGCACTTGGGGATCAAGACTGCGGACACACCCATCAGCAAGGATCTCTTGAACAGCATTGCAGAATTGCTGCGAAGCAAGTCGACGGAGTTGGAAGTAGATGAAGCAGGTAAGGGTCGTTACCATCACCGTTACCGATCGGGGCCGCATCCTCGGGTTTTGTGTGCTTGTCATGGATTGTGCAACGGATTGCTGCTGGGACACCCTGGCGGTGAGGCACTTTCTTGTCTTCTAGTATGACTAAGAGCAAAGTCAGGCTACATTATTTCTTGGAGAGCTGCATTGCGAAATCTAGTTCCTCCTGAGGTCGTACTGAGAAGACGGGGTACATTTGCTTTCGTCGCATTGAGGCGGGAAGCTTCTTTTTTTCGAGCTCTTTTGCAATCACACCTGCCATCAAGACTCTCAAGGCCTTTTCAGATACTTTGAAAGGGGTACCACTATTCTGGCACTGCTTCTGCCATGCCAGTCTCTTGCCTCATTGCTGTGCGTAAGTCTTTTGTGTTCCATTCCTCTGTGAAGGTACGCGCGTCAAGCGGAAGAACCCCATCTCTGAAGAGGCAGCCAAGACGTTCGACGCGCGCAGCATCCATGCCACCCCCTTCCCTTGGAACATCTCGCTTGAGGAGGTTCATGACTTCTTTGCCGGGCATGCACAGGTACGTCTTGATCGGTCTCAGGTGACCGATCGTTTTCAGAGCTTGGCAAGTTGTTCGTGGTGGTGCGATGAGTAACGCCTTGTTGAGAGGCTCAACAGCTGAAGAGGTGGTCTCGTTGGTTCTGCCGCATGCCAAAGTGTAGGGCTCATGAGAGGCCTTCCAAACTATCACCATTCTGGTTTGTCATCCAAATAGTTGGAAAACGGGGCACTTTGGCTGAACAGTAAGCAAAATTGCTTACAGATCCTGAGTTCGCAACTCTACCAAATGATGCTTCGAAGAAAAAAAATGTAGCCCTCGATTGCACTGTCTCTCTGGACGGAATTCAATGTTGACCTGCAACAATAGTTTTTAAGCTTTGTGCACATGGAGTCAAAAGTCGACAAGGGTCGTCCTTCAAGAAGGGAAAGTGTCATGGCTGTCAAAAAATCCGTACTATGTTTGATGGACACGTTTCTTAAGGTCTGTTGCCACAATGAGTGTCGTCCATTTGACAGGTGAAGAGCGTGCGCCTGCGCATGAAAGCTGGCACCAAGCTCTTCAGCGGCTCTGTGTTTGTTGAGTTGGCGACAGAGGACGAAGCAAAGGGACTGCTAGACAAGGATCTGGAATTCCAGGGGGCAAAGATCAGGGTCCAACCAAAGTGAGCTATTCCCCCAGCAGAAGTGCCTGCTTGCTCGGATGCCCTTGATTCGCCAGCTTCCAAAGTCTGTACTGTTGTTTCGCGCGCTCTAATGCTCGTTGATGCAGTTTTGATGCTCGATTGAGTCTCTTGCGAAGTTTGATGGCATGATGGATCTGGAGAGCATGTTCTGAACGGGCAATTAAGGTTCCTGATTACTCTGTGAGTAAGTCGTCCATATTATCGAAGGTGTTTGCCCACAGTTACTCACGAGGCGTGTTTTTCGACAAAAGCACCCTGTCCGGATAGAATTGATCCCCATTGTAACGGGGAGTTGCTGGTCGAAGCGACTCTTCTCAATCCACTTCTCAATCCTCTTTGGATGTCCAGGTTGAAATGGATCGAAGAGAATAGGGAACAATTTGAGGCAGACCAACAGCAGCGGCAAGCTCGGTGAGTCACGTCGCTATTCAAAAGGACTTTTAATCGTAATGCGGTCTCCCATGAATTTTGCATGCCTGGAAGAGAGCAGGCGACTGAGGATGAGCTGTCTATATTGCAAATTGCCTCGATTTTGAGGAGTCGTATGTCTTTCTTTTTGGACGTCCAAGCTTTCAAACGTCACAGTCCGTTGGACATTGTCCATAATCTGGTGTTCGTGTTATCTTCCGTTTCCTTTGGGAGGCGTGGGCATTCGAGTTGACTTTGGATGCATGTTTTGCTGGAGAGTCAGCACCTTGTGTTGGATTCGTGGAGTGTCACGGAACCCCTGGGAGGAGAAACGGAAAAGGAAGAGCTTCTGCTCATTCAAGTACACACCTCAGAGACTCTGCTTTGCATCCCGTTTGTTTGAGCCTTAACTTGCCGCCGCTGCCGATGATGAGAAGTCCAAATGGGTCGTTTCTCAAAACATTCGCAGTACCCGCCCCGAGCGCTTTCGCCTTGCCGGGCTTGAGAGTGGATGCGGTTCCTTCCTTGGATGTCTGAGGCAACGGCGGCTGGCTCTTCTTTGCCTATTTTTTCGCCTTTTTTGTTGCTCGCGCTTTGTATAGGGTCCGACTCGACGTGTTCTTCGCTGTTACTGTTGCTGGCGCTTCGTATGTGATTCGGGGTGACTAGCTTTGATCGTGGTCTCTGTGCAACTGTCGACTTTTCGTCATTCTTGGCCCCTTCATCCATGCATCAAACGCTGGTACTGACATATACGACACTGACTCTGGGGCAGCATAGTAGCCGTCTTCTTCGTATCTCTGTTTTCCGTCTGGACCAGCTCCTGGCTGGCTGGCTGAGCCAGCAACCTGTAAAAGAAGTTGTCCTGTTGAGTGTTTGTCCGTCTCATACGTTGCAAACTCATCAAAAGCGTTCCTTCCTCTGCTTCTGGGCGATGCTTTGCTGAAGCCGGTCTCGATAAGGGCTGTGTGGTCGTCTGGATCCCCGCTCTCAGGGTTCCGGCCAACATTTCGGCTGGATAGACTCCCTATCAAAGGTTTACAAGGGCTCTCTCTCTTGTAATTCATTTGTATGCTCCCGCAGGCAAAAGAAAGAGGAGGCTCAGGAAGCAGAGGAGGAGGACATCGAGTACGACAAGGGCCTGATTGTCAGCTTCGAGATCAAGGACCTCACGAAGACGGAAGAAAAGGCGGGGGCGTCCGACGAGGGGGATAAGGCGGGGCCGAGCGGGGCAGCCGGGGGCGACGGAGACGAAGAGAAGTTTGAAGAGGAGAAGGAAGAGGAAGAGGGGCCGCGGATCCAGCGGGAGGACGTCAGCAAAGCGGTTGAGGGGCTGGGGGTGGTCAAGGTGAGATTTTACACTGGATCGTCTGTACACCAAGCTTAATGTGCTTACATTTGTGAAGCAGGGTAAGCTTTTTCCTTCGAGGTTGACTTGCTTGTTCGGAAGGCGTTAGTTGGATCGCACCCCTAATGTGCGCCTCCTTAGTTAGCCTTCGTAGATCAATAAGGCGGTCTCCCCGGCTGGTTTTCAGCCCGGGAGATGTCTTTGTGTCATTTTTATAGCAGGTTTGGGGCCGCCCCTCTGGACGGTATCGTGCCTTTCCTGTGTCGGATGATGACTATATTCCCAGATTGAGGACATTCGTTTTCACTTTTGAGGTCTTGGCTGCTTTGCATAGCTTTTGAGACGGTTTTGCTGCAACTCGACGAACGTGTCTCAGTAGACGCTACTGGACTTCTGAATTCAGATGGAGCCCTTTATAGATGTTCAACAGCGCAGTTCGACCGATCTTGACCGTCTAAAACCCGAGTCTCGAAGCCTCCCTGATTGCATCATATCTGTCCGACGACTGTGCGTACCTCTTCCTGATCCGCACTTCCTGATTCTGTGCTCGCTGGCTCTGTTCCAATTAGGAGCCAGTCCACAACAACGCTCTCTTTGCAGTTTCTCGGCGACTTTGAAGACATCCCTGCCACTGTGTCTGCTCGAGATCGCCTCGCTTGTCATACAGAGTCCGTTGATTGGAACACGGGAGTCAAGGTTCTCTCCAAACCCTCATCCTTTCATGTCCTGTCCATTGGATCGAAGCCCGGTCAACTCCTCTGCAGTTTATTGATTACCTTCGAGGGAACCCCGGGGGCTTCGTTCGCTTTGAGTCTCCGGACGGTGCGCAGGCCACGGTGAAGGCATCTGAAGCGGCGGACGAGGGCGGCCTGAAGCTCGCCGACGGTGACCGGTACATGGCTGTGTTCAAATTGCTGGAAGGTACGGCCTCCGCGCTCTGCATACTTCGTTGGGTCTCGCTTGCTCTCGTGTTCTCGTCTCCGAAGTAACCGAATGCACCTTGGAAGTAACTCCTTACATGCGAAGGCGATTGGCGGTGGACGTCTTTGACTTTGCTTTCTTCTAGAGACATACCTCCAGTCCACTCGACCAAGGCTCGATGGACGCGCTTCTGCCCGCTGTCGAACAGCTTGCGAAACGCCTCACATTCCCTTCAGCATGCGAGATTTATGTCTCACCGTGCGACGGACAGAGGGCTTGTTTCATCGCCCTTGGCTGCCTGCATACCGTGTTCCCTAATTGTCACCTGTGCGGGAGCTAACACTCAATCGCAATCTCTGTCCTTTGCAGGAGACGATGAGAAGGGCTACTGGGTACGGCTTCGGCAAGGCCAGCGGAGCTACCGGGAAAGCAGGGGGGGTGGCCGGGGGGGTCGAGGCGGTAACCGGGGGAGGGGGGGACGGGGGGCGGCCGGGGGCGAGGGGGCGGGCGAGGAGGGGGGCGGCCGGGGGGGGGGCGAGGGGACGGCGGGGAAGTGGAGTCGG